>BQKN01001065.1:532701-544304 GCA_022839385.1 Asparagus kiusianus
CACACACACACCCATCTCCCATTCATTGCAAACTCGCTCCACCAAAAGTCCGTCCAGACTCCTCCGCCGCCGACTTCAGCTCGGAATCCAACGATCCGGCCTGCGACATGCTCATCATGGTTCCAACACCAAGAAAATCCCTCGTCAATCCCTCCACCTTCTGAAATTTCCCGCCCTCTTCCATACTACTGAAGCTCCCCCCAAAAATCCCCGCATTCCCATTAGCCAGCGAGTTCATCAGATCGTGCAGATGCGTGTTGTTGCTGCTAGTCGTCGCGCCCATCTGCGCCGCCTTCTGCAGCAGAGCAGTGGCAGACATCTGAGGGAGAACATGCTCTTGAGCATTGTACAGAGAGTCGAGCTGGTGATCGTTGTTCATCATTGGACCGGCGAAGAGGGTGGTGGTCGACTGTTCGTTGAAGCCGCTCAGGTTGAAGAGGTTGTTGTTGGCTGCCGGGGACGACGAGGGGTCGTGCTGCAGGTGCATTAGGCCGTGGAAGGGCTTCTCGTTGGTGAATTCTTGGTGGTGGTTGTTTGCGGGGGTGGGCCCCAGGAAGAAGGGGGAGGGGTTTGAGGAGGTGGGAGGGGGGAGGAGGTGGTCGAATTGGCTGAGGCGGAGGAGGTTGGAGGAGGGGTGGGGGTGGTGGTCTTGGAGGGTGGAGAAGTGGGTGCTGATGTTGGAGAGGCCGAGGTTGATGTTGTTGTTGGCGGCGGCGGAGGCGGAGTTGCCGAAGAGGTGGCTGCCGAGGGTGGTGAGGCTCGTCGGGAGCCGAGCGCTTTCTTGGGCTAGGGCGTCGCAGAATGCCCGGTGGGTAATGAAGCTGTCACGCCTGCGTGTTGTGAATCATATATATGATAAGAGATGTTAGCTAGCTAGTTCTCGAGTGATATCCTCTTACCAAATTAAAGTACTCTCTTTTGATTAAGCAAGCCAAGCATGAATGTATGAGGGATAAAAACATATTTCAATTTAAATGTGGTTTATCATGCCTCAGCCATAGACATATATATTGTTGGTATCAGGCTCTCTCTTTCATCTGTTAATCACGTCCATGTGGTATTTATGATTATTCATGATTCTTTTTCAATGTATATATAGCTAACGTGTCAAAGTATTGGTGTATTGTACATAAATCCAATTTTGTATCAGAAAGAATAATACTCGCTTCATACAACAGTGAGCGATTTGGACTGAGACAATAAAAGTACTATTCGGAGATTCCAGTCTCCAGTTGCAAGCTGGAGGACAATTTTATACATATCCAATATTAGGATTATTTCCCCTAGACACAGCATCAAATTAATGTAGAATATAATTTCTTATATGTTCAAGCACTAATTGTTTTCGAGTTAGAAGAATGTGAAAGCGTAAACAAAGAATAAAAATGTCATAGGCAAGTCTAAATAATTAGTTGAACATGTACGTAGAAAAACTTAAATTTGCTACTAAGTGCATGCTACTCATGAGAATACCGGAACATATACAAAAAGGGGTCATTACACCCATTTTGCAACTGCAATTCCCAAGATTACGATGTAAACTAATTAGAAACTAGCAAGCTACAATATTTGAAGGTGACTTGATCACTTGTGAGAGGAAATTCAAGGGACCAAAGAACAGCCCTTGCTTGGTAACTAATTAATTAATTAAGAAAACAAAAGTGGAAGCACTAAAGAAAACTCTCCTCAAATGAGGAAAGAGCCGATCCATTTCAAGAAAAGCCCATTTCTAGGACTGGCTCTTCAGTTAATGCGACGAGGGAATTTTTGCGACAAACATGAAAGCCATCAAATCCACACCTCATCAATAAAAACACTTCATTCAATACCAAACCCACATGAAGTCATTGCATTCTTCCCAACGCAAAGAATTTAGCCCATTTCACGAAACCCCCCACCAATTAAATTCACCCCCCCTATTAATTGCTAACTGAAACTGAGTCACATTCCAAATGAAATTTGCCATGTCAGTAACTTACAGGCTAGAGAGAGAGACAAGAGAGAGAGAGAAGGAGCTCTTGTTTCAAGATCCAGCTCTAACGTCCTTATGAAAAGGTGGACCTGCCCAATGCAGAGGACCCGCACACACATCTAGCCAACCCACAACCGAACAAGCCCCTGCTCTACTGCTTACATGGCTACACGTGAACGAGGAGAGAGAAACTAGAGAGAGACACCTCAACCCCTGAGATAAAAAGATGATAGCCTTTTTGAAAACTCGACGACCATGACCACCCCCTTGACAATTCACGTGCTGCGAACCCTAACCCTAACCCTAAAAATATCTCCTAATGAAAATGCCGGCCCTCAAGACCCTACGTTGATACCCTCAAAGCATTGATTTCCTTTCGGATCAAAACTCTGAAGTTATATCGCACTGAGAATTTGATTAGGCTAATATATAATTTTATACCCTAAGTAGAAAGTTGATTACCTCGAGAAGAGAGTGCCGCAGTCACAACGATACTCTCTAGTTCCACAGGTCTTCGAGTGAGCTTTCCAGTCCGACTGCACTGCATATCGTTTGGAGCACTTGTCGCACTTCCACTTCTTCTCGCCGTGTTTTCTGCAGAAGTGCTTCTTGATTCCGGTGAGGTCACCGAGAGCCCTTGACGGATCGTGGTGGACGCATGTCGGTTCAGGGCAGAGATAAACTCGCCTTCGAACTTCTTTGTGGTTCTTCTGCTTTAGTTTCCATGGAAGATTGTGGCCTCGGCGATGGAGCTGTAGATTCTGCTCGCGCTGGAAACCCTTGTTGCAGACTTCACATATGAACCGGTTAGTCGCCATTAGGGTTTTCGGCGAGAGAGCGATGACCTCCGCGTCGGGATCTGGGGAAATTGATGTAATTAAAGACATGCATGAGGAGGAGATTAGTATTGGGTGAGGGATTTAGGTTAAACAATTTGGAAGAATAATTAGTAGGTCTGTTGATGTGGATTGGGATTTGGGGAATTAGTGTAATTAATCAATCAATTGAAAAATATGTGTTAGGTGAGATGAGATACTGAAAATCAACCATTGATCGATGTTTGGGAGACTGTGAGAATGCTGATTTCAGGGCTGAATAATCTGATCAGAAATGTCTATTTTATGTGGGGATACTGAGAATTCTAATTCTCCAAACAGGAAAACAGGGATAAAGATGAAGAAACCACTGTTTTCCTTATGCCCATGAAAAAAAGGGAGATTAAAAAAAAAAAAAAGAACTGTACTCAAGTTAATTTCCATAAATCGATGAATTGGGTGCTCAAAACAATTAGAAAAATATAGATCAAATGAAAATAAACATCAATCAAAATTCAGATGAAAACCAAGAAGTTTATTTTGAACGACTATGGTTTTGGGATCTAGTAGAATCAATAAAAACTTCTAAAAACAAAGGAATGCATTAAATAATTTCTCCACCAAGGATGAAACATGTGAAGAGGTAATACGTGAGTTTAGATACTTGCTTGGAGTTCCCGGTAGATTCCTCTTCTTCTTCACAGGAGGAGGAGCTGAAGCTTGAGGAGTATTTACAGTGGCCGTTGCCATCGGATTCGAAATAGTCTGTTGCTGCTGACCATCTCTGATACAAAAAAAAGGCGTCGATGATGCGGCCGCCATGACTACCAACGAGATTTCCTTTTTAAGGGGTTTCTTGTTTCTGAATAAGAGAATTAAAATTAGCCCATGCTGATGATGACGATGACAAGGGAAAAACACCACGGGAAGAGATGGAGAAAAAGAGCATAAAATCCTAGTACAAGCAAGCAATCAAGCAAGCGCAAGTATTGTATCAAAAAAATCCAAACTATTTTTAGATAGCTAGCTACCCTTTTCTTTTTCTTTTGCCCTGAGACTGAGAGGACTCTTCCTAGATTGACAAAACAACAAAGGGATGTGGAAATCCAAACAAACAGTTGCACTCAAAAACTAGCTGAGAGAAAAATAGGAGTTGGTGAGAGAGAGAGAGAGAGAGAGAGAGAGAGAGAGAGAGAGAGAAGAGAACAAAACAAGAAATGGGAAAAGAAAACAAACCAATTTGTAAAAAGCTCTTCTTAATTCCTCTTTCTCTTCTTGTTGTCTTCTCCTTTCTCTTCTTAGATCCAAGGTTTTTCAATCCCTTCAAATCTTGTTTTGTTTTGTTTCGGGGTGGATCTTTTCTCTTCCACCTAGCTCTCTCTTGCTCACCCCTTGGCACCACAAAATAAAAATGCCTAGAGAAATTAATTTATATATAGTTTAGAGAGAGAGAGACATAATAGAGAGAGAGTGTTGAGGTGTTGATGGGAGTCTCACGGAGGCACATGTGTCGTTAAGCGGCGAAGAGGTGGGTCCACCGACCCTGCAGGATTTACCTTCTCTCTCTCATCTCCTTCTTCTCTAATTTCGAATCCCATGTGAAGACAAACTCAACCCTCGTCACCCACATTCTCTAACCCTCTCGTCAAAAAAAAAGACGCAATTTACATTTTGGTGATACTAGTACATGTACTTACTCTTGTTATAACATTTCATATTTTAACTGGTGTGCTGCTAGCATGACATATATGTAGAAACGGCGAAGTTCAGGAGAAAAACAAATAGGCAGTTTCACGGTCGACTGTGAGTGACTGCGAGTGGCATGACGGTCGACCGTAAACGTGTATGGCACCAGGGAAAGTTTCTGGACTTTTGGCGGTCGATCGCGATAGGTTCTGCGGTCAACAGCGCCCAAGCTTTGTAGGTGATTAAGTCTCTGGACTTTCTACGGTTGACCGCGATATTATCTAGGCGGTCGACCACGATATTGGCTCGACGGTCGACCGCGTAGCGGGTATTGGGCTGTTTTGTTTCCTGCTCGTTTTCTGATTGGGTTTTGATATAAATTAGAAATACTTGTTTCTAGGGTTAAGAGATGAGAGTTTTAACAGAGATTTGTGAGTAATCTGAGCACTTTGAGAGGGAGAACTTGAGAGCAAGTTGAGAGATTTGGTTTAGGGTTTGTGTGAGTGATTTTGTGAGATTGTAACCCTTTGTACTCTCCTTAATTTAGTGGAATCTCCTCATCCTCTTCCCGTAGACGTAGACAAATTATCAAACCACATATATCTATGTGTTTGGTTTGATTTGTCGTATTTGGATTGAATTGTGCGCGTATGTGGCTAGTTCTCTTCTCCCATGATCACAGATTCATTCGGTATGCGAGCACGTTTCCGCATAGGCACGTAAAAATTGGTATCAGAGCTCAGATTTTAGATGTAGGGTTTTGGCATTAGGTGGAGGAAGATTCGTCATGGAAGCTTAGTTCTTGGAGTTCTAGGCTTCAGTGGAGATAGTGTTTGGGGTTTCCATTGAAGATTTTGCTTTCATCGTATGGTTAGGAGATCTATTTGAAATATGTTATAGAGTTCAATTGGATAACTTCTAAATTCTACCAAATTTGAATCTTTTTCTATAATTTGGAGTTTATGATTATGGGTAAAAAAGTTGGTGAAAGCAGCAAGATGGCGGGTACAATTCAAGTTGATTTTTAGAATACTAAAATTAGTGTGGTTAAATATGACGGTAAGATCAATTTGGGTTTGTGGATGAACGATGTAGAAGATACGGTCAATGCTCAGAATTTAGAGGAGACCATCATGGTTCATGAGAGGCCACCAAAATATAAAAAGACGGTATGAGAAAAGATGAATAGGAACACTTGTCGGGTGATCAGATCCTGTTTAAAACATGAGCTAAAATATGATGTGATTGGAGTGACGTCTGCAATGAAGATGTGAAAAATTCTCAATAAAAAATATCTTACGAAGAGTGTTGAGAACAGATTACACTTACTGCGCAGGTTATTTAGATTTCAGATGTCCAGGGGCACCTCACTAGTAGTTCATGTGAATAACTACACTAAGTTATTGTCGGACTTGGCGAATGTTGATGAGAAGATATCAGATGAGTACATGGAGATTATTTTGTTAGGCTCCTTATCGGATGAGGAATATGATACCTTTGTACTTACTTTGCTAAACGAGAGATCTTCTATAACTTATAGTGAAGTAACTAACGCTTTGACGAATTATGATTTGAGGAGGAAGGATAAGGAAACTTCCCATGCTAGTACTTCAGGAGAGGTCTTATCGACTGAGGTAGAAGCTCATATCCGAGAGGTGGCAATAGAGGCATGCCAAAGTCAAGAGGCCATCACCAGCTTAGAAAGAACCAATGTGCATTTTGCAAGGAGCAGAGATATTGGAAGAGAGACTGTCCAAAGGTCAAGGAGATGGAGAATAGCAAGAAGAAGGACCCGAAGACCAATGAGGTGAATATTGTGAAAGACAATGATTCCGATGATTCGAGCTTTTCTCTATTGATTACTCCGAAGGTGAACTACTTGGATGCATTAGATTGGATACTTGATTCTGGCGCTACTTGTCATGTGACTCCTAGGCGAGATTGGTTTTCATCATTTGAGAGACTCGATGGGGGTGTTGTTGTTATAGAAAATGATCAATCCTATGGTATTTGTGGAATAGGTACCGTGAGGATTCAGATGCATGATGGAGTAGTCTGTGAATTGAAGAAGGTGAGATTTGTTCCTCGGTTAAAAAAGAATCTTATCTCAGTTGGAGCTTTGTTGGCAAAGAGATTGAAGGTGACCTTTGAGGATGCTGTAACAAATATTACTACGGGATCTTTGGTGGTGATGAAGGGAGTCCGTAGTTAGAACTTATATTATCTGAAGATGAGCATCGAGATTGGCCAGGTTGCTTCAGTATTTCAGAGGCGGATATTAGCAGACTTTGACACTATAGGTTGGGGCGCACAGGAGGGAAGTCACTGCAAACTTTGTATAAGCAGGGGCTATTGACCAGCTCAAGGTATTTGGGTGCCCTACATACTATCATGTGAAGACTGATAAGTTAGAACCTCGAGCTAGGAAGGTCATATTTATAGGATTCAAGCGTGGTATCAAGTGATACAAGCTATAGGATCCAGTTGATAGGAAGATTATGCTGAGTAGAGATGTCACATTCAATAAGGCTTCTATCTTGAAGCTTTCTAGCTCTCATCAGGTGGAGAGCGACCCTACAGAGAAAATATCATAGGTAGTGGAGATCGATGCAGCTCCACATTGTCCAGATGGTACATATCCTTTAAAGTACCGACTGAGGTGACGCCAGAGGAGCACAGTGATGAACAGGAGGATACTGGTACAGTTGTACAGGATCAGGGACCAACGGCTTAAGTTCAGGATTTTATTGCGATTCGGAGACAGAGGAGAGACATACAGATGCCAGCACAGTATACCAACATAATAGTTGCATATGCACTTTCGGTGGAGATTATCTATGAGTTGGTGTCTACTACATTCAGAGAGGCCGGACAAAGTTTAGAGGCTAATTCATGGCAGGTAGCTATGCAGGAGGAGATGAAGTATCTTCATAAGAACGATACGTGGGAGCTTGTTGAGCTTCCAAAGGGGTGGAAGGCGATTGGTTGCAAGTGTGTAAATATGAAGAAGAAGGGCATTGAGGGTATTCCAGAGAAGTTCAAGGCTAGGTTGGTTGTGAAGGGCTATACACAGGAGGAATGTATTAATTATAATGAGGTTTTCTCTCCAGTGGTGAACCACTCTTCGATTTAGATTTTGCTAGCTTTGGTGTCACAGTATGGATTGGAGTTAGATCAGTTGGATGTAAAGATGATATATTTTCATGGTAATCTTGATAAAAAATATATGACTCAACCATTAGGATTCTGAACTGCAGGGAAGGATAAGTTGGTTTGCAGGTTGAAAAAATCACTATACGGTTTAAAGCAGTCTCCTCGATAGTGGTATAGGCGATTTGATGGTTTTATGATTTGTCATTCGTACACTTAGAGCCAATTTAATCCTTGTGTGTATTTTCATAAGTTGAAAAGAGGTGCATATATCTATTTATTGCTTTATGTCGATGACATATTAGTTACCTCTATTTCCAGGTCTTCTATAGATGAGTTAAAGACACAGCTTTCAAAAGAGTTTGAGATGAAGGATTTGGGTAAGGCTAAACACATTTTGGGGATGGAGATCGGCAGATACAAAGAGAAGAACATAATTTATTTGACATAGGTGGCTTATTTGAAGAAGGTTCTACAGTGATTTCATATCAGCATGGATACAAAGCCAGTTAGTGTACCTTTGGGAGCCCATTTAAAGTTTTTAGCTATCCTTTCACTAAAGACAGTTGAAGATCGAGAGTTGATATCGAAGACTCTATATGCGAGCGTGGTTGGAAGCTTGATGTACGCGATGGTATGTACGAAGCTAGATTTATCACACGCGGTGAGCATGGTCTCTAGATACATGCACGATCTAGGAGTGGGTCATCGGGACGCCGTGAGATGGATTTTGAGGTACATTCAAGGTACACTCAATATTGGTTTGGTTTTCGAGCAAGACACTACAGGTGGGCAGTTGTGCATTTGCTATGTTGATTCGGATTATGTCGAAGATTTGGATAAGCGCCGGTTTACGATGAGGTATGTGTTCACTTTGATCCATATACCGGTGTGTTAGAGATACACCTTATAGTCTATGATGGCTTTATCGACGATGGATGTAGAGTATATGGTGATTACGGAGGCCGTGAATAAGGCTATTTGGATTCGGGTACTTTTGGAGAAACTTGGTATATCGTAGAGGTCCGTCACTATTCTTATGATAGCATGAGTGCTATCTATTTGGTGAAGAATCAGTTTTTTATACGTGGACGAATATATTGACGTTCATTATTACTTTATTCGAGATGTTCTTGAAGATGGTTATGTGGAGATTGTGAAGGTCCACAAGAAAGATAATACGACGGATATGCTCACTAAGGTGGTTCCGAGCAATAAGTTTGATCATTATCGAAACTTGTTACACATTCGTGATTGTTAAGGCCGTTGACGACCATTTGGATGAACTACGGGTGGCTTGATCCCTTAGGAGAGGGGGTACGTAGGCAGTCAATTTGATACAGCCGGTTTGATGTGTTGATACCGATGTTTGGAGATTGTTCGCATTCTCATTTGGGTTCCCGACTTGTTATGGATTGAGTCTATTGTCGTGGGTTTATTCCACTTTATACTGGATGTAATAAGTGGGACATTTTGGTTGATATTGGTATCGGCTCAATTTTAGGAAAACGTTCGCCGAGATGAAGAATTGTAGAAACAATGAAGTTCAGGAGAAAAACAAACAAGCAGTTTCACGATCGACTACGAGTGGCACGACAGTCGATCGTAAACGTGCGTGGCGCCAGGTAAAGTCTCTCGACTTTTGGCAGTCAACCGTGATGGGTTCTACGGTCGACCGCGCCCAAGCTCTGTAGGTGATTAAGTCTCTGGACTTTTTACGGTCGACCGTGATATTGGCTCGGCGGTCGACCGCGTAGCGGGAATTGTGCTGTTTTGTTTTCTGCTCGTTTTCTGATTGGGTTTTGATATAAATTAGAAACACTTATTTCTAGGGTTAAGAGAGGAGACGTTTAACCGAGATTTGTGAGTATTCTGAGCACTTTGAGAGGGAGAACTTGTGAGCAAGTTGAGAGATTTGGTTTAGGGTTTATGTGAGTGATTTTGTGAGATTGTAACCCTTTGTACTCTCCTTAATTTAGTGGAATCTCCCCATCCTCTTCCTGTGGATATAGGCAAATTGCCGAACCACGTATATCTCTGTGTTTGGTTTGATTTGTCGTATTTGGATTGAATTGTGCTCGTGTGTGGTTGGTTCTCTTCTCCCGTGATCATAGATTCGTTCGGTGTGTGAGCACGCTTCCGCATAGGCGCGCAATAATTAATATATTCTGCTATTAACTATAATCTAGCTATGTTAACCATCAAGATTAATATAGTGGTTCAGATGCATATCCCGACACAACAAAAAAGAGTTTGAAAAGATACAACGATCTTGGTGTATTCTGTTATGTATATTTCAATTGTAATGCAATAAATATTGCATGCAATATTTCATGAAATTAACATCATATACGTTTTTTTGGTCAATGAACTTAAATTTTATTCATTACCCAAATTGAAACATTTTGAAGAACATCAAAAAACCAGAAAACCTAGAAACTCAAAAAGAAGATTACAAGCTCTCAAGTCTCTTTCATATGTACATGTATATCCTCAATTTGAACCTTTAAAAAAACTGCAAATTTGATGTCTCTAAAAATCTGAACAGGTTGTCTTTCTTTAGCATGAAAAATTCTCTGATTCCTCTCTTTCCAAATCATATAAACTGCAATGGAGAGACACATCCTTTTCAATTTTAGCATAGGGCCTTGACCTCTCAAATTATGAGAGTACCAGTTCAAGATCAATCTCCAAACACAAGACCTCCATCTATATCTCAACCAGTCCATTAGCATATTCCAGATTTCAGCTAAAAATTGGCACTAAAAAAAAACATGGTCCCTTGTCTCCAACTGATGACCATTTCACAAAACACATCGAATCTGATTTGTGCTCAAAATACCCATTCGGCACAATTTATCCTTGGTGAGAAGTATTGCATGACAAGCTAGCTATAATAGAAAAGAATGCTTAGGATATAGGAAGCCATCCCAAACAGTTTTTGCCCAGGCAACTTCATTTGCAGGCTGAACAAGTGTCTTATATACTGAAGACAACTGAAGCTTATCACCAATGCAACATTCAGTTAACATATTCTTTGTACTATCAGCATTACCAAACTTATTCAGCAACATGTCTCTCACTTTAAGGAGCTACCTCCACATCCATGAATCATTAGCCTTTGATTGAACTGCCCATATGCTTTGATTTTTTTCAGATAGTTACCATGTATCCACTTGATCCATAGGAGGTCTTTTTTGAGATGAATCATCCACAGGAGCTTTGTAGCAGCAGCATAGTTCTAAAACTTAGCTGAAAAAAATCCCCAAACCCCCTTGTTCTTTCCTTTGACAGACAACTTCCTAGTTCACCAAATAAAGTTTTCGTCCCCACAGAAATTCTGAGCACATTCTGTCGATTTTCTCTAAAACTTTTATTGGCAATATGTAATTGCTAAGCCAGTAAGTTTGAATGCCCAAAATAACAGATTTGATCAATTCAAGTCTACCAGCATAAGTCAGACATTTCTTTTGTTGCCAGGATTGAAACTGATTGTTGATTTTTCCAATAAGGCTAGAGCAGTCAATGTATGAGAGTCTTTTTGCATTCAGTGGTAAGCCCAGATATTTCATAGGTAGCACTCCCTCAGGGAATTTCAGATAATTACATATCTGATCTTTAAGGCTATTATTAACTCCACTCAAGTAAACAGAGCACTTGCTGGAATTAGCTTCCAAACCAGAGACTTATCCAAACTCTTGAAGGCGTGTAAAATTTTTTCCAATAGAGTTCATATCAGCTTTACAAAACAGTAGCAAGTCATCAGCAAGATTAAATGGTTAATCTTCAATCTGTAACATCTCGGGTGGAATTTGAACGAAGAATCATCTTTTAGAGTATTGAGCTTTCTAGATAGGTATTCCATCCCAATGACAAAAAGATAGGGGGAGAGTGGATCCCCTTGTCTCAGTCCTCTTGCACCATGAAAGTAACCATGCAGTCCACCATTTAAAGATAAGGAGAATTTGGGAGTGGAAATG
>BQKN01001065.1:575297-588806 GCA_022839385.1 Asparagus kiusianus
ATATATATATATATATATATATATATATATATATATATATATAAAAGTAGAGGAGGGTGAGGTTTATCCTCATAACCAATGTGGGACTAAACCCACTACTAACACAATATTATAATGCAGAAACATATGTAAAATTTTGCCTATTAATTTCATCATTTAAAATTAGAGATAATTACTTCCACCGCCATCTGATCACCAATTTATGCCAATCACGCGAACTATTTTCTCTTAAAGACTCCATTAATTTCGTACGAATGAAGGAGCTATCCTATATTAGGTCAAGTTAATCATATTTTGCATGAAGAAAGCTAAAGTCACTATACAATTACCCACCGCCTGTTCGATGGGCTTAAGAAACTTTTACATTAATCTAGGTGAATCCGTTGCATGACCATTGATACCACTAGCAATTCCTCCTCTCCGCCAATAACCATGCTTTCCTGCTCAATGTATTCCTAAAAGGAGTTTTTTGACATCCGCAAAGTAAATCAAAAGTAAAAAAAAGATGATAAAACTCATTACATTTTATTTACAAGTGTGACGCTAGAAAGTGAAAGTGATGAAGTTGAGCAAACTAATGTATCATCCACTTTCTTTACATGGTATATATGCTTGATTACAACAGAAAATAAACAATGAAACTTAAAACATCTACCTTCCATCCTTTTTTAAAAAAGTTTTAAGAAAATATTTTGAATAGAACTAAAATAGTGATGCAAATCCTCTATTTTTCAAACACTCTTTTTATTGTAAAATAAATAAAAGTAGAAAGTAAAATCAATTTACAATATTGGTTCACCTATACATTGACCCACACACCATGTTCACGTGAAAGCAAAAGATGGCCCCAATGGGCCCAACAAACAGCAAAGCCCATACCGGACCACTGCCACAGATGCTGTGCGGTCAACAAGGCAAACGTTGGCCATCAAAAATATTCATTGTAAGAAATAACAAGTCCAGGTTTAGGGGCATTTTCGTTAACTGATGGCAGTCAAAAATATTCTAATAGACGCACACGTGTACTGTTTTAATTAACTTATTATCTCAAGCGACATTGGAGAAATATGACTCCAAACATTCTCATTATAGGGTTTTCTTTCGAGATTATATGCAACTATTATTTTATGACCTTGGTCCTTGAATAGAGAAAGTATGATGGTTTGTCTAATTATTCTTTAGTTAGACTAGGAGTCAGTTCGGCATCACCATTTTTCTTGGCGTTTGTGCTTATTTTTTTTTAGAAGTAGTCAATATTAGCGTTTGATAAAAATAATTTTTTGCGTGCTTATTAAAACTGTTTCTGCTTTTAAGGGAGTACTATTAGAATCAACCTCGAGATTTTTTAAAGAAAATTCTACTTTTCTTTTTCTAGTTTATATATCATATATGACTTTATTTTTTGACAATGATCTTTATGTAAAGTTTTGCCGAACACCTTAACTGATTTTAGAATTAGCCTCTGATACCAAATGACTATTTTCAACAACTTATATAAATCATTTTTATAAGCTATAAGTAGCTCCAGCAATGCTAGACTGGCTCAAAACCAGTGTAGCAAGTGGAGAAATCTTGATATTGCCTAAGTTCAGTTAGTTATCCCATATATGCTAAAAATACTCAACAGGAACGTAAATTTGTATAAATAACACCACGCAGAACAAATGAAATTTTGACAACGAAAGAAAATTGATATGTTGCTAAAGAAGAATACAAAACTTTACGTTATATCTTCAATTGAAAAGGTAATTTTTGTTCATATTCCTCTCAATCCACTCCAGTGAGAATTTTGAATAATTTTGAATTGTTAAAACCCAAGAATGTGATGTGGATGAGTTTGCTATGTCAGCAGATGCCCGTGTTGTTATTTGTTTTTTTGCAATTGAATTTCGGGTTTCATCATGTGAATAGAATAGCATGAGTTTTCATATAAGTTAAAGAGTACCTTGTTTGTCACATCCCTTGTTGTTTTCTTTGCGAGGCAGGATATGGTCACGTTTTGATCATACATTGTTGTCTAGGCCTAGGAAATGTCCCTGAGATGGCCAAGTTACTGTATTTTGTGGATATTGTCAAGTTAGTTTTACCTGGGTACAAGTTTTATGCTCAAAGATCTAAAAAAGATGTTGAAGATCACACAATTATATATTGTGAATTGATCATTGTAATTTGTGTTGAGCGAGAAATGAAAATGAATGAATACAATACTTTTTTTTTTTTGGTGAATGAAAAATTTTATTCACTACCAAATATGAAAGATTTAGTACATCACAAAAGACTCAGATTGACAATCTGAGTAACAAATCAAAGAAAGCTAATGAATACAATACTTACACCGGGTACGTGGCATGTGTGAAAGCGTCGTCCTCTATGAGGCAACATATTATCGAAATGAATTATAATCATCCATTGAACAACATATTTCTGTCAAAACCATCAAACACATGATTCTTGATTATTTAACTTTCCATGTAACCATGTAAATAATCAGGATAAATATAAGATGATCATCTACTCTATCTATAGTCTTGATGAGAGGATCTTGCGTATACTACATTTAACAAATTTTCTTAAAAGTTTACATTTTTTTTTGGGTCAATGAATTAAGATTTTATTCATCTCCCAAATTTTGAAAGTGTATACATATCAAAGCTTCACCAGCACATCACTGGTAAGAATCAAAACAAATGAAAAAACAGATTGTTTTTACACTTTTCCTATTTTTTCCTTTATATGATCAGGGATATCTTCGTTTAGTATCTTAGATAAAATTGAAGTTTTTATCTCCCTCACTAACTGGCCTGATGTATGCATTCTCCCTTGGAAAATTCTTAAGTTTCTTTCCTTCCAAATCCAATAGACAGCAGCCGATAATGTCATTCTCTTCATCTTCTTCATATATCCCTTTCCCTTCAGATTTGTACTATACCAGCTTATGATTTGATCCCAATTACATGATCTCCAAGAGTAATCAAACCATTCCATAATTTCATTCCAAATGTGAGCTGAAAACTGACATTCAAAAAACAGGTGCTTACTTGTTTCTTGTTGAGCTGAGCACAGGATACATTGATTTTCATTTAAATTCCCATCTTGCATAATCTGTCTTTCGTCAGCAGCCTGGAGAGGGTGTTTAGCCATAGTATAACAGAGTGTTTAGGATAATGCAAACCTCCCCAAATAGTATCCGACCATGCAGCATAAGTTGCTGGAAGGGTCAGTGTATTATATATAGCTAATAAAAGTTTACATTTATTAGCACTAATTTCTTCTACTCATAATTTCTGTGAAGAAAATTGCGCTAATTTAAAAATTAAGTTGCGTTGTTCCAACGATTTTTTTCCAATTAAAATGGACATATTTTGCCCATAAAATCAAATAGAAAGGAGACCGATTGTACACGTTGTGCTGACTCAAGTTAATTCATGCCTCCATTTCACCATATGTCAACCACTCACAGTACTCGTGTGTGGCCATTGGAGGAGAAATATTTTGGAGAGGATAATGATATGAAAATGTCCTTTTCTTAAAAAGTAAAGAGGACAGAATTACAAGAAATTTATCCACTTTAAGAGAAGACCAAATAGAGATACGATATCTAAGCACAAACGAACTTTAATTGGGACGCATTTTCTTCCACCAAAACTTCTATATTATTTCTAAATGATGATTTCCTTAATTTCATCAGAGATTCAGAGTTAGCTACTATGTCAAATTAAGATTTTGTCATGTCTTTAACTGTCCTTTTAGTCTGATCAAGATGTTCATAGTTTCTTGGATTATAACGATGTACAAATTAGGCAATATGTACCGCACAAAGGATAAAATTCACGAAAACACCACAAGGCCCATAAACTATTTTTGTCATTCTTCGATGGACCCCTCTTGTTCCTATTTAGTCTTCTTCGTTTCTACATCGCTTTCTGCTATTAAGTATTAAGGGTGTTCACATAGAAATATTATAAATTATTTTTATTAACAAAAGATCCGAAGAACCCTCAGTTCATTATATGTCGTAAAAAGCCACCCACGGATTAGATATCATTGACTTTAATTTATGTTTTATAAAAGTAACATGATTTTCAGATTATATAATTTACTAAAATATTATTTATGGTTTTCCAGATAAATTTATATATTTTTAAGTGTTGTTAAAACTATCATAGAGTTTTCTGACGTTACATGCATGGTATTTGTCTACTAAATTGAAATTTCATAATTTTTTCTTTTGTTGATAAAGATTGTCTACGAAACTTTTATGCAAGTCTCTAACAGTTCATGATAGCTTTATGAAATTTATAATTACATAAATATAGAAGAAAGTGTAGTGGGGTCGAACTAGTAATCTTGGCTCTATATGAGGCACAACACCTGATTGTACTATATGGTATAAGCTTTATATATTGTCGCAACGCTGAAAAATGTTCGGAGTATCCAAAGAAAATCATAGGACCCTTATACCACAGTCATGTACTCACAACTTTCAAATAATAATGAAGTGGATAGAATGATGGGCGCCATCAACAATTTTCTTGATCACATGCATTCGATCCCTTCGGAGATCTCTCCTTTTGTGTTACGACATATCCTAATTCACTGGTCCCTTTGTTCTCAATAATTTTCCTGCGCATCATTATTTGATATATTAGAAATGGATGGTTATGATAATTAATTAATTAAGTTAGATCCTTATTGCCTTCTCATTGATTTCAAATCAAAATATGACCGTTACGGCATACACACCTATTATTTTGATTATTATTGAACTTACTTTTTCCTTCACGGAGTATAATTGATAATTGATTGGCCAAATTACACTTCTATATATCAATTCCGGCTAGTTCGCTAGTTCTCATAATTCTAACAACATGCACGATTAGATGGAAGGAAGAAAGATTTGAATAGAAGTAGTTTGGAGATTTTTATTGCAAATAAATTAAATAAATTTCATCAATATATCCCGCTCTAATCATCACACTTGGACACGTAAACGGTTGAGCAAAGTAGTAGGTAAAACTTGGACGCAAGGCGATTCGTGGCAATTAAAATCAATATCTTTAAATGAATTGGAATGTCGGTACGTAGTAGATCACGGAACTTGGAAAGTGCGCTAATGAGATGTTAAAAAGGCAAGCAAATATTTGGGAGTATGATCATGCTGAGTCACGGTTGCACTAAGATTTTTCAGTCCGTATATATCAACAATATAATGCCCGCATTGGCTTTCAACACGACTCCGGATTCGATACGGTTTGGTCTATCAACGGATAGGATAAAATATTAGAATGATTATATGTAGTCCCCATCATGAAAAGTATACTAGTATTAATAATTAGAGGAGAAGCCTTTATCTGGGAAGTTGGAGCTAATAACAATGTTGATTTCAATAGGATGAATCCAAGGACACGTGTGATACACACGCATTGAGCTATAAATTTATAATGGACGCCATAGTTAATTAGAGGGGAAAAAAATGAATGTCATCTGTTTAATATTTTCTTCCTTAGAGGAGTCCATTTGTTACACAGAGTAGCTATGAAGTAGTTGAAATAAAGGAAATAAAGACTATTTATGCTACTTCTGATAAGAAAAATATGTTTGTTTTTTAGAAAAAGCAACTTCCTGTAATCCCTTAAAAGCTAACATGATGCTTGCGTGTCATCTCTACTTTTTGGATCTTTTTTCCTCCACTCAATGCTCCGAAGTATCTCAGAAATAGTTAAATTTGAGTCAATTTGGAAATAAAACCGTTTGTGTTATGACATAGATATTCTCTATTTCTAAATAAAATCACGAAAAATCCTCTTTCTTCCTAAGAATATTTATAATTGCTACCAAACAAAAAGAGTAAATGAAGTGGAAGAAACGTTGTTTCCTCTACTTTCAAAATTTATGAAACAAAACAAAAAAAAGTACATATGCTACTTTCTACTTTATAAATTTAGAAGTAATAGATTCGATTTACTTCTTACTTCTGATACTTCCTACCAACCAAACAAGGCCTAAATGGGGAAAAAAGTAAAATTCTAACTTTGTTTTCATAATAATCTTGAACGACATAAATCTTCAATTATAAATTATAATCTAGGTCAAAAAATACAGTATCTCCCAACTTAGACACGAGGAAGGTGTACCAAATTGGGCAAAGGGATGTTTGGTTTTAAATTTTTAATGCCACGCATGTAACACTTTGGATTCACTCTCTTCCATCATTCCCTCAAATTCCAATGTCCCAAAAGGCGCCATCCTCATCAAAGAGCACCTCGTCACCAAAGCCACACACCAAAAGAGGTTCCCTCAAATTAAGCCAAAAGCTACTTACCCACCCGAAAGAGTTAAATCTGCAATATCTCTTATCCTTTTCGAGCTACCTAACCTAGCCAGCCTTTTCCATATTTTACTAGTTTACTTGTATCTTGTACATACTTGATTCAGAAATCATGCGTACACTTTTATGTCACTCGCATGTACATATATTATTTGTCCGTATGATTGGATAGAGATCGATTAACCCCCTTTCGAAGATAATGGGGGGTTTAAAAAGAGATGAAATCAATTTAACCCAAAAAAACTGGATCCTTTGTTAGCTGTTGCTCAATAATTTCTCTATTTATTGGTCACTGTTGCTCAATCATCAATGGGAAACATGCACCTTTGTTAGCTTGGTAATGCAATAACAAGCATGGCTGCTAATTATATATCTATTAGGATCCTCCACAGTATGTGGCATGGGTTCATTGGACCTTAATTAGTGCTCCTGCGAGCAATCTCAATTAACACCATCCATCATTCATAGGTAATTAATCAAAGTTTGATGCGATACTGCAAGCACGGGTATAGCAGCTACCAACACCCACGTGATCTTTCACCGTTTGTATTCTCCATTATGTCACTAATTTAGATATTCTGGTGAGCTAGCTAGACCTTTGGCATTCTTTCAAAATCTTCAGCAAAAACATTAGACTTTGCACTCTCCTAATTAAATTACATTTTGTACTATGATACCACTCTTGCTGAAGAGAAATCATTCTAACCTTGGACTTAATATAACTTATATAGAGGTTAAGGATAGAATTCACTAAAACTTTAACATTTGGTATTGATTCTAACTGTATATTTAAATGAGTTTCTTTCTTTCTAAAATCGACTTATATTTAGGGGCATTTTACCAAAAACATCACTGGTTTTGTTCCAATCAATTATCTGATGTCACATTCTTCCTAAACTTTTCTTTAAATACCAACAATGCCCTCACCAATTCTCACGTAATGCACATGATCCCCTCTTAACCTGACCTCTAACCACATCAATGTCTAAAAGTTGAGGGTATTGTTGGAATTTTAGGTAAATTTTAGGATGAAAGTGGAGTCATGTGGTTTTTTAGAATCAAAATGTAAAATTTAGAAGGAAAGTGGAGTCAGGTGGTTTTAAACAAAAACTTTTTTAAACAATAACTAACTTCGTAAGTGGATTAGATTTAAATTAGAAATATAAAGTATTTTACAAAAAAATATCCTCAAATATGGGATGGTTTTTAGAGAAACACTTATTTAAATACATCACTCTTTTTCGGTCTCTTCATTAATGTAAAAAATAAAGGTCACATCTTATACTTCGGACAACTATTATTTAACTTTGTACTTTTTTGTTGGATAAAACTTGAATATATGTGCATGATTGGCTGAGAGGAAGCACATGGTACCCCAAGGGTGGTTCTTTTCTCTGTGTTGGGTTCTGACTTCTGAGGCAGAGAGTGTATTATAGCAATATCTGGTGTGGTCCTCTCTTTTTCTCTCATGTCCACGTATAGATAAACTTTGGATTTTTTTTGAAAATAGATCACTTTTGCTAAATATTTATATTTAGCAAAATCGACCACTTTTTGGCCAACAAGCCAAAAATAGGTCGATTTTGAAAAACGCCCACTGAAAACATACGGGACTACTAGTCCCGTATGTTTTCTAATCGCCGATTAGTGCTTATAGAAAATATACGGGACTACTAGTCCCGTATGTTTTGAACCTCTTTTGGGTTTAACAAAACGTACGAGACTACTAGTCTCGTACGTTTTGCAGAGGCAATTAATATGCTAGCCCATTTCTACGGGACTACTAGTCCCGTAGAAAAGTCGAACTATATAACCCATTTGTGCCCTAAATTCTGTTATTCCCCTTAAAATATGAGTTCTCTCTCACCGATATCACTCTCAATCTCTTGACCTTCACTCCAAAACCCATCTCACTCCCTCTCAAACCCATCTCACTTCCACCCAAACCCATTGAACTCTCTCCCAAACCTGATTTCCACACCCAAACCCGTTCTCTCTGTCCTAAAGCCAACTCACCCCCCCCCAAATCCGACGCCGAACTTGATCTCCGACGTAGGGGGCCATCTATACTCTCTGACGCTAACGAGATCCGATTTCATCAAGATAACAATTTCATATTTTTTCATAAATTTCTCCAATTTCGTTCAGTTAATATGTATATTTAGAGGTATATCTAGAGGAAATAATTATTTATGATCATCAATTTATAAAATATCTAATTTGTATACGTTAAATTTTAATTCTTTAGTTAAAATGGCGAATGAAATTCCGATTATTTGCTTATTCAATGGGAAATTAAGTGTTGGAATGAATAATTTACCTATATATGACGAAGGCTCTAGGAAAATGTTCATGTTGTTTAGAAATTATAATTTTGATGGAATGATGGAGCAAATATACAGAGTTACCAGAATTAATCATGCTGAAAATACCATTAAGGTCTTTTGTAATTGTCTAATAAATGAAAAAGAACAATTGTTGTAGAGATCACCACTGGTGAAGAATTGAATGACATGATACAACTTGCGGATAAACAAATCACAATTGAGTTGTTCATTAAATATATTCCAAAGTCTGGGGTTGTCAAAGTTTCGTATGCTCACGGAGAATTCTCTCGCATGCTTGAAAGTCAAATCTCGTTATCTCAAAGTGCCTTTCACTTAAAAAATGACGCGGGTGTAATGTCAAGTGACATGTTTCACAACGCGTATGATAAAGTGCATTTGAGTTAAGACAGGTCATAAATTATTATTACTTTTATACTTTGATAAGAAGATATATTTTTTCTCACTATTTTTAGAAAATATGACTAACGCAATTGATTTTTCAATAGGTGGTTGCCACTTCTCGAAGACTTTGACGTGTGTGAGACATTATCCTGGGATAGTGCTGTTTTAGCATATCTATATCGAGAAATGTCAAAGGTTGCTTTAATGCAAAATAAAGAGCTCAAAGGCTATTTGACATTGTTACAAGATTAGGCATGGGAGAGGCTGGTTTTGAAACTGTGATTATGCAAGATCCGATAGTTGGATGGACAGATTCCACTAGGTTGTAGGTAAAATTCGTCGAATTTAATCTCGTTTGGAATTTAATTTTTCATTTAAAATTTTGAACAAAAATCTATCGTATATAAAACTTGTAGATGGAATGTCACTAAAGCCTATAATGAGGTCTCAGCTAGACAATTAGACTTTTACAAGGGGGAGCTCGACCGAATGAAATTTTTTTAGGTATGAGTTTGAATTACAATCGTTTAAAGCTATCGATATATTTCAAACAACAGTTAATATATGGATTATTTTGTAGTTCGAGTGGTAGCCATACGCACCTTACCTACCTCGTTTACCGCTGATTTGTATGGAGGGCCACGACATATGGCGGTTCAGAGTTCATCTTATTTGTTTCAAAATTATGGAGATGCACGTACCCAATTGCGTGTTTAGACAGTTTGGACTCGCACAGCATGCTCCATAATTGGTCGAAAAAATAGATAGAAAGACGTCTAAAGGTGGACATCAGATTAACTGGCAACACACGCATCAATCATACATTGCTCGATGGAATAATCGGCATCAACTTATTGTCGATCTGCTTTATCCTATGATGGAGGAAGTCGATTACATAAGATGGTATTGGGGGGGGGGGTTACCTGATGTTGGATAATCAACCAAACCACACCTCCAATCGACGAAATCAAGATTCGTAACCAACAATCTCGATATGTAACCAAGAAGGTTAGATGAGAGGCGATGGGTAAGTAAATTGCGAAAATTATAATAGATTTTTTAATCTTTATGTTAGCTTTTGGTTTCTTATATGAAGAAATATTTTTATGTAATTGTAGATAGACGCATTGGATGAGGTAGTGGGGATTGTAAATGAGGGTATAATTACCGCCACATGAGATTATGTGGACGTATTGATATTGTAGCGGATAGTGGCGAGAGTTCGTAGAGCTTTTCAACAAACTCATGAAGATCGGCATGAAGGTTGTGAGCAGGTGGATCTTGAAGATACTACATATGTACGCCAACGTAGACGTGGTAGATCTTGCACGCACGAGGATAAAGCTGGTTTGTCACAATAATCTGGTCTGTCACAGCCCCACACACAACCGAATAGCGAGCATATACAAGCACAAGACGAAGGGGGCCGCCGACTATCTCAGCGGGTGCGAAGACCGAGACAACGGAGAAGGGGTGGATTTTTCCTTTGTTAGTTTTTCCATGTAGATTATATATTGTCGTATGGATTTATTGATGCATTTGGATTTGTTCTACTTAGACTACATATTATCGTAAGGTTAGACTTTAATGCATTTGGAATTATTTTGTGCTGATGTGAATTTTGGTAGAATTTTGGATGTGATGTTGTCTATTTCGTCGGATTATGTGTTGTGATGATGTATTATGTTGTGATAATGTGTATTTTTTAGATTTGTGTTGTAATGTTCTAATTTTATAACTTTTATCAATGTATACAATGTTAGATGATATATTATGACGAAAATTTTGGTTGTATGCGAAGCTAGAGGGTCATGCATGTTTTGTACATGTTTTGCCTCAGCCTAGCAAAACGTACGGGACTAATAGTCCTGTATGTTTGCTGGGCAGAGACAAATTGCCTCTGTAAAACGTATGAGACTAGTAGTCCTGTATGTTTGCTGGGCAGAGGCAAATTACCTCTGTAATTTGTACGGGACTAGTAGTCCCGTACGTTTTGTTGAACCCAAAAGAGGTCCCAGAAAATATACGGGACTAGTAGTCCTGTATGTTTTCTGTGAGCACTAATCCGTGATTAGTGCCATTGAAAACATACGAGACTAGTAGTCTCATATGTTTTCAGTGGGCGTTTTTCAAAATCGACCTCTTTTTGGCCTGTTGGCCAAAAAGAGGTTGATTTTGCTAAATATTTAGCAAAAGTGGTCTATTTTCAAAAAAATTCCATAAACTTTTCAACGGGATTCGAGGTTATATACTTCCATAACAAGAGAGAGAAAGAGAAAAGGAACGAGAAGAATTAGAAACCTCTTCTTATAACTAGCTAGGTCTTTACTAGTCTCTTTTTAAGTGAATGAAGGGTCTACATGAAGACTTGCGAAATCCATTAAGTAATAGAAAGTTATAAATATTTAATTCATGTTATAGATTGACTTGGTAGAGATGAGGAATTTATCACTTTTAAGCTCTGAGCAGAATGAGGTGTCCAACATTTTGCGTCTTGGTATATTTGGAACCTGTGAAGAGATTAGAGAGGATGATATGTGCATGATTGGAAACATTTGCACTGCTTGTGTTACAAGGGCATGTGCACACTTACCTTCATGTTTAATTGGTTTGTTATGTGAGATGATAGTTTGGTGGCTAACCCCCATGATCTGCAATTTTTTATTTTTTATTTTCTTTTTTGTATTCAAATAATAAAAATTGGATTTATAATTTGAAAGTACATTTTCCCACAATTAGATATGTTTGATATGCTACAATTGTATACGCAACAAATATTGCATTTAAATATGTTGCATATGTTAGAAAGGGGGAATAGGGCCTCTTAGCACACTTCCTCTATGATTTTTGATGTGACATATCTTTTTCATGAAAATAAGATCCAGGAATATTAGAGGTCTTAATGACCCTATCAAAAGAAGATTAGTCAGAGACTGTATTACCTTCTTAGGAGTAGACATTATGAGCTTTCAAGAGTCTAAACTCTCAGCTCCAAGAATTAGAACCCTTAATGCTACGGGTGGTAATAGATTTAACGAATGGCTTATCCTAGACGCTATTGATACTATGAGTGGTGTGCTTCTAGGATGGAGTGTTGTGCTTCTAGGATGGAATAACTCTCTCTTTGAATGTCTTGACTCCTACATGGGTATCATTTCTATTTCTATTGTTTTTCTTCACAAATCCTCTAATTGAAAGTTTGTAGCATCCTATGTATATGCCTCATATGATATAGAAGAGAGAGAAGTATGTTGGTGGGAAATTAAGAGAATTAGCCAAATCTTTCCATTGCCTTGGGTCATCTTTGGTGACTTTAATGTGACTTTAAACATAAATGAAAGAAGAGGTATATCAGGTTATATAAGAGACATTAACTCCTTCAATGACTTAGTTTCCTCTCTTTTCTTCATGGATATCCTCTTAGTAGTCGTCAATTTAATAGGTCTAACATGAGAGAGATTCGTTCTTTAGCTCGACTCGACAGATTCCTCATTTTATCTGATCTTGAGTCTCACTTCCCCTCTTTAACTCAATATATGTATCCCTCTGCATGTTCTGATCACACAATTATCATCCTGGAGACTGGAGGTTTTTCCCTAAGCCCCAGTTTAGATTTGAAAAAGCTTAGTATACATATCCCTCTTTCAAATCTTTTGTTGATGATTGTTGGTAGTCCTTCTCTTACAACAAAAATCATGTCCTTTCTTTTTTCTTTAATCTAAAACTATTGAAAAAAACTCAAGTGGTAGACCAATCATATTTTTTGGTTCTGTTACCCAAAACAAAAAGAACATTCTTCAAGTCTTACTGTCTCTTGAGGTTTTAGAAGAATCTAGGCCTCTCACAGAAATTGAGCTTGTTTATAGATCTAAACTGAAACTTGATCTAGTATCCAATGCTAAATCTAAAGACGTGTATTGGAGACAAAGGTCCAAAGTTCTTTGGCTTAATGAAAGAGACAACAACACCTCCTTTTTCTACAAAATAGCTACCTATCACAGAAGGAAGAATTACATCCTTCACCTCTTGATTGATGATAGTTTTATCACTTCTGAAATGGATAAATAGGAAGGGTTTTTAGACTATTTCTCTAGTCTCGTCACAGTCAAGAGCTCCCCGTCTTTTCCCCTTGGCTAGCCCTTTCTCTATGCAACTACCATAGATAGCCTGCATTCCTTGGAGGCCCCTTTTGACAAAGAAAAATTACAGCTTCTATTTTTGGTCTCAACCTGGACAAATCTCTTGGTCATAATGGTTGTAGGCATCAAAAATTGCCCATAGGTCTCCACGAACAGCTCAGTGTTAAAGGAGCGACGATGAACGTCACTACCAGATCCACGAAAGTTCGATGAACGGTTAAAGTGAACCGACGAACTACGAAGGCGCGGGCTAATCGGGAGCCCCGTGATGTTTACAAAAGGAACAACGCCTTTCTTGTCTCGTTCATTTTAC
>BQKN01001065.1:598806-620087 GCA_022839385.1 Asparagus kiusianus
CACCCCAGAGGTGTCTCTTAGCTTTGGAGACACCCCAGAGGCGTCTCTTAGCTTTGGAGACACCCCAGAGGCGTCTCCGAGTTTTGGAGACACCCCAGAGGTGTCTCTTAGCCTTGGAGACACTCCACACCCCCATTGCCTATAAATAGTAGCTTTGGGCCTTCATTTGGAGGATCTGGAATTTTGGAGGAGATAGGCGAAGCCCTGCTGCAGCGACAAGTGATCGAGCCCTCTACAGCAAAGGAGACTTCCTCTTCATTCCCCCTTCTCTTTTCCCTTAGTGTTGCCCCTTGGCGGTGATACTAAGAAGAGCAAATATCTCGATTTATCCGAGATAGGAGCTTTGAGTTTCTAGATCTCACACGGATCGATGAAACTCTGCCGGATTTTCCCGGAACGGATCTGATCGACCGGCGGTCCACGGATATCAACATCCTTGTCACAGGCAAAAGACCCACGCAATCAAGGACCGATAAACGGGACTTGTGTTTATTTTCAAGAGAGTTGTAATCTTTATTTCTTTGTTATTTGATTCATTGTAACGACTGAAGTTCTAATGAAATTAATGATGACGGCAACTTTTTCCGAAAACAATGGCTTCCCTATTATGTTTTATCAATCCTTTCAGGATATTATCAAGAAGGATCTGTTTTCCTTAGCCCTTTACCAGGATGCTTCACTCATTCACTCCATCAATTACTCCTTTATATCCCTCATCCCTAAGATGGAAGGAGCATGTAAAGTCAAAGACTTCAGGCCAATTAGCATTCTTAATGGACTTTTTAAGATTTTTACTAAAGTCTTAGCTAATAAACTATCCCCTCTCCTCTACTCTCCTCCCTCCCCTCCCAGTCAGCCTTCTAAAGTGGTAAGAGTATCCTTGACCCTATCCTTATTGCTCATGAACTTCTACACCTGTGTGAATCCAAGTAAAAAGAAATATGTATGATCAAAACTGACTTTGTAAAGGCTTTTGATTGTATTAGTTGGAATTTCATCCTAGAGCTCCTTAAGGCTAGAGGCTTTGGTCCCAAATGATGTCTTTGGGTTAAATCCATTCTCTCCTACTCTAGGTCCTCTATTCTTATTAATTGTGTACCTTCACATTCTTTCTCTTCCACTAGGGGTATTAAGCAAGGATCCCCTCTTTCCTATGCTTTTTATCCTTACAACTGATGTCCTAAATAAAATGCTTAAAGCTAGCGTGGCTTCAGAGGAATCAGGGAATTTACCTGAGTTACATATAAGAGGAGACCTTAACAACATCAGATCCTTGCAGTTTGCTAATGATACCATTCTTTTATCCAAGTCTTTTCTTGAAGATATCTCTGCTATTAAATCTATCTTCTATCTTTTTAAGGATGTGCTTAGTCTAGGGATCAATTATGCCAAGACCTACCTTTTTTACTTTGGGAAATCAGTCCTCAGGGGTAATCAACTTGCCTTTTTCCTCAAGTGTACTCTTGATAAACCTCTCTTTAAATATCTTAGTACCCTCCAAAAAAATGTTCTCTCTCTAAGAAAGATTGGCAATCTGTACTTGACACTTTATTTAAGAGATAATCTATGTGAAAAGTAGATAGCTTTCAATTGGTGGGCGACTAACTCTTATAAACTTTGTGCTCACTTCTATCCCTTTACATTTCTTGTCTTTTTGTACGCTCTCAGTTTGACTTATCAATGCAATGAATAGGATTAGGCATAATTTTCTCTAGGATCGTAGTTCTACCTATTCCAAAGACAAATCTTTAGTTAATTGGAGGATAATGTGTAAGCCTAAAATGGAAGAGGGTTTGGGTATTAGAAATTTTTCATACTTCAATGGTGCTCTTTTTTCCAAGTGGATGTGAAAAATTTCTCAAACAAGGCTCTCTAGTTGGCTATATTCTCTCTTCTATATACTCTTCCCAATCTCCTAACGCTAGTTGCACACCCCCTAAATCATTTGCCTCTAAATTTTGGCATGATACAATATTTTCTAGCCAAGCATTGTTGTCTCTTATCCAATGGAAATTGAGTGATGGATAGTCCATTAATTTCTGGGAAGATAAGTGGACAGGTGCTAATACTATATCATCCATGTTTCCTTTGGCTTAAAACCTAGCATTCTCTAAAAATGTTAGTGTGAGATTACAAGAAAGTTTGAATGGTAATCAATGGCATTGGAGGTCTCTCTTGTGAAAGCCTATACCTCATCAAGAGATTCAGGAAGTCTCCGACTTGAAATCCCTCCTCTCCAATTTTAGTGCCCTAATTGCACCCTCAAGGGTGAAGTCATCTAACCTTTCAACACCTCTAGGCACTTTATAGTAAAGTCTCTCTATCATGTCATTATTGATGATGGTTCTTTCTATACAGCCAACAACCTTGTTTCAAATTCCTTTTTACTTAATAAGGTTAATATATTTCTCTATATTCTTTGTAAATGAAAGCTTCAAACCAAGTTTAACCTGTCAGTCAAGGGTTGGATGAGAGATATTGTAGGCTATCTAAAATTTACTGCAGATAGCTGATCCTCACAAAACACTAACGATAAAAGTTATAATCTGATGACTTTCATGATAATAGACGAGAGTTACAATTTGATAACTCTCGCATCTTTAGAAGTCAGAGTATAAGGGTTACAAGATGACGACATTTGTATTCTGAGAAGACTTGATGCAGAGGTGATATAGAGATTACAAATTGACGATCTTTGTGTCTCTAAAGCCAAACGCGATCCTCATGTTTCAACAGCTAACATAGAGGTTAACCCTCGTGTTTTAACAGCTAAACGCGAAGGTCGACCCTCGCGTTTCAACAACTAAATGCGGAGGTCGACCCTCGCTTTTCATCAGCCAAACGCGGAGGTCAACCCTCGTGTTTTAACAACTAAACACGAAGGTCGACCCTCGTGTTTCAACAACTAAACGTGGAGGTCGACCCTCGCCTTTCATCAGCCAAACACGAAGGTCATCCCTCACATTTCAACAGCTAAACGCTGAGGTCGGCCCTCACATTTCAACATCCAATCGCGGAGGTCAACACTCGTGTTTCAACAACTAAACACGGAGGTCGACCCTCGTGTTTCAACAACTAAATGCGGAGGTCGACCCTCGTGTTTCAACAACTAAATGCGGAGGTCGACCCTCACGAAGGTTGATCCTCGCGAACTTCACGTTTGACCATTTTAAATCATTTGAACGGTTCTAAAACCGTTCTCCACTTAATGGGGTGATTAAGCTCCCATTATTGAGCAAATTAAGGGGTTAATTACACCCCTTAAACCCTATAAATAACTGCTTTTACAATTGAAAATAGGTTGGATTTTGGAAGGTTGGCTTTCTACTTTTAAGATCATCTTTAAAGATGATCGGCTCAAGTTAAACTTGCCTAGCAAGTTCCTCCCGAACAGAAGTCAGAGACGACTGAAGTTTCATTAAGCGTTGTGCTCGGATCGTCAACGAGATACGAGATTCAAGCTCTCACCACCACTGTGAAGGAACCAATATTAAATGAAGAGAAGGATCTCCGTTGATCTTTCTCTCTTTTATAATCGAGAACCCAATAAAAGGATTATAATAGCCTTTCTCTATTATAATGATAGGGGTCATGTCCCTAAACTATTCGATACCAAGAGTAATTGGATATCAAAGCATGTTTGATTCCAAAACACATTTTTAGCATTTTTGTTTTTCATTTCTTGTTTTTGGAAAACGTGTTTTGAAATTTTTGAATATGTAAACAAAAGTATTGACTTAAAAGTATTGACATATAATTTCTTTTGTTTTTATTTTTTTTGGCATTAATTTTGATGAGAGGTTTGTGTTTGAGCACCTCCCCCGAATTTATTAGTTTTCTATTTCCAAATCTTATTTACCGGGTGCTAAAAGTTTATATGAGTTGGAACAAGCTCAAAGAGCTTGATATGGTTTTCAGCAGTTTTTTTAGAAACTGTATATCTGTGTTCAAATATTTATTTATCTTAATTGGGAAATGATATTTTAGAAATTCTTTCTCTAACATATTCTCCTACATGTATAGAACATTATCTCAAAAGTTTATAATTTTTTGAGTTGATTTACTATTTTTAATTGATTTTACAAATTCAGATACGCAAAATTCTAACATCTGTCAAAATCTAAAAAAGTGCGGTCGACCACCACGGTCAACCGTGCTACAGTGTGGTCGACCGCCACAGTTGGCCGTCTGCAGTCTAAAGACCAGTTTTATAGTTTTTCATCTCACGGTCGACTGCCACGATCGATCGCCAATGTAACCGTTACACAGTAACGGTAACTTGCTGGTTTTTATTTTTTTTAGTTGGTTTTTGGGGGTTTTTGGGTTGTTTTCTTCTACCCTATATATACCCCTTTGCCATAACTATTTTCTACCACTAGAGAGAGTTTTAAACAAATCTTAAAAGAGATTAAAAGTTTATTTAGTTTATTTTAAGTTTGGGGTTTTTGTTTACAAAGGAGGAAGCTTACGTTGGAAATTGAGGGATTCATCCTCAATCTTCTTCATCCTCTCCTTTGTGTTTATAGAGAAGTTTTTCTAACTCTTTTCTCTAGTAATTTTATTATTGATTTTCATACTTTTATTATTGCTAGTTTGCTAATTGAGTTAGATTTTATTTATACTCTTTGTTTACACACACAACCATTGAGCTTATTGTATTTTCATACTTAGTATAATTTGGGTTATGGGGAGTTGTAACAATTGAGAGTGAGCTTACATTGTGTTATCATCTATTGTAGAGAACAAATTTATTGTATTTGTTATATTATGAATGTTGTAAGGTTTTCGGTGAGCTAGAAAACCGAGTGTGTTGTTGTAAACATTATTCGGGTAAGCGTAGAAAATCCGATTGTGATAGGAGGTGTAAACGTTATTCGGGTGAGCGTAGAAAACCCGGTTGTGATAGTAAATTTCTCCCCAGGAGTAGGGAGCGGAAACATAGGACGGAAGGTCCGAACTCCGTGATCATATTGTGTGTTTGCATTGTTTATATTGCCCTATCAAAATTGTATCTTTAGTTTGGATTGTTTACCCTTGTGTTAGTTTATATATCCTTGCATATATTTTACAATATATCTTATTGCTAAGATATATCCCTTTGTTCATATTTCATATTCTTATACATAACTCTTTGTATATCTATCTTACAAGAATAGTTCTTTAATAAGTTTTAATTGGCATAAAATCGGATTAGATTAGTATAAGACCCTCATCACCCCCCCCCCCTCTAGGATCTAACAATTAGTATTAGAGCTTGGTGCTCTTTGATTTAAGGTCTAATCGCCTTGAGTTAAAGATCCAAGTTATCTTTTTGTGCTAATCTTATTTTGATTTCATTTGTATCTTGCTTGCATATATTTTTATATTATGGACATGCATTGTGCATCTTGTTTAGGCTATGATCCTATTGTTGCTCCTAAAATAGATAATCTCCCCTATGACCAATGGTGTTCTAGATTTAACATATTTGTTAGATCTAAACAATTCGATTTATGAAAAATTATTGAAGATGCTTATATTGTACCCACTTCGAAAAAATCCAAAATGGAGTAACAATGATAAAATAATGTTTAATATGAATAAGCTTTTGTTAGAATATTTGCTTAATGCTTTTGACTCATCTTTTTCTAACAAGTTTGTTCATTTTGATAGTGCTTACACTTTATGAAAATTTATTGAAGCACATCAAAGGAACTTGGAGGCAATTCGACAAGCTTTGGAGGATTCTTCTTCAATTTCATATGGAGCATCATGCACACGGCCACTAGGCGATAGCTCTAGTGTAGTAAGCGAGTCCGAATCCGAATGTGATTTATCTATGGATGAACTCGCATGTGCATATGATAGGTTAATTCATGCCTACACTAAGTTGCATAATAATTTCATTAATTTAAAAAGCAAGCATGTGAATTTAAAATCCGATCATGAGAAGCTAGCTTCCAATTTTGATATCATTTCTCAAGAAAATATAGATCTTAAAGAAAATAATGATATGTTAAAATTAGAAAATGAGAAATTATCATCATCCATTTCTAGCTTATCTCACGCTAAGATTAATGACATATTAGAAGTAGAGAACAAAAAAATGATACTGCTTCTTTTATAAATGATTTTATATGTTCTACTTCTAATAACAATACTTGATGAGTTGAATCATGTCAAGGATCGCATATCATCTTCAGATTCAACCCTTAAAACATGTATTGTTAATCATGATAAGCTTATGGACTTGTGTGCAAAGTACCATGTTAACACTTCTAAATCAAACACTCACTATGCACACATATATAGCAAGATTTACAAATGCTCTATTTGCGGTCGAAAATGCCATCTTGCTAAATTTTGCTGTGATGCACAAAAAACTACAATAAATAATCATAATTATGCATCCCATCAAGTTTTATCATCATCACATTTTGCACATACACATGCACATACTCATCATGTTCATCATAAACATGCACGTGTGTTGAAATGTGATCTATGTGGTCGGTATGGCCATTTGGCAAAGTTTTGCTTTGATTTAAAAAAGATTTCACTTTTGCCAAATAATTTAAAAGACCAAAAAAGTTTAAGTGTGATCATTATGATCGTTTTGGTCATTTGACCAAATTTTGTTTTGATTTGAGGAGAGTTTCTTATTTGTAAAATAATTTAAAAATAAAATCTTTATTTGCAAATGATTCTCGTGCACGAGCTAATGGTTCACAAAAACAAATGGATCTTTTTCATTGCATAAATTACAATCGAAAAGGTCATTTGAGTGATTATTATTTTGACCATATTAGTGCACCATATGTGCCCAAGAGGGTTCATAACCCTAGGGCTTTGAGCTTTATTGATAGGGGTCATGTCCCTAAACAAACCGGCACCAAGAATACTTGGGTGCCAAAATAATTTTTAAGCCAAGAATTTTAGTATTTTTATTTTTATTTTTCTTGGTTTCAAAAAATGTATTTTTAAATTTTTTTATGAAAAAATTTCCTTTTATTGGTCAAATTCTTTTGTTTTCATGATTATTGGTTTTGTTTTGATGAGGGGTTTGTATTTATATATCCCCCGGGTTTATTGGTGTTTATTCCCAAATCTTATTTACCGAGGACTAAAAGTCCTTATATGGGTTGGAACAAGCTAGAGCTTGATATATTATTGCCTCTCTTGCATTTCTTTTGTCAAAAATTTGTTTTGATTTGTTGCTTTGAAATAGCACAATCAAATATGTTTTATAATGTATTCTATGAGTGTTGATCAAGTCCTACAAAGAAAATTTCCTTTATTGATCAAACATCATTTTTGGGCTTAAATCTTGTTTTATGATATCATTAATTAATTTGTTTTCATTTGAAAACTTTTTACATGATTTTCATGTTCCTTTTCTTTTAATTTTATAAATCTATTTTTATACTTGATTTTTATGTTTATGTTTTGAGACACATTATTTTAATGGTACATCCATATGTGTTCTCATTGTCTTGTAGTATGTGAGTGATATTTAGCATATTCATCTATGCTTACTCACATATTGCCTTAGCACTTCATTTCATATTTTCTATATGGCATTTTGATAGGGGGAGCTATTCCTATGTATATATATATATATATATTTGTTATACTCACCCGTGCTTATTTGTAGAGGGAGCTTTCGCTCTCTTCATTCTTTTATTTTCCCCTTTTTGATATTGTCAAAGTGAGAGAAATATTGTGAGTATACATTTCCTTATTTATATGCATGTGAATTATAATTTATATATTCATTTCCTTTCATGCATATATCTTTTTGTAAATTGTTTGTCATCATAAAAAAAGGGGGAGATTGTTGGCCTTCTTGTTTTGATGATGATTTACAAATAATTTACTTATAATATTGTTTGTCTAGTGTTTGTGTATTTCTATTTATTGTAGACAAACAACGTGTTGGAGGTTGGATGGATTGTGCTTTAACGATCAAATCCAATAGAGATTGGTGGAATTGTGGAGTGAAGCCTATGCAATTCAAATTGAAGATCTAAGTTCTAGCTTCATCCACAAGTGTACCAAGTTGAGCTACATCGAAGATCAATCAAGTTTGGGTATATTTAGTTTAGGTTTTATATTATGTGTGTTAGTACTTTTACCTCAATTATATATACACACACATATTTGGTTTATATATATATAGTTATATATATACACAAGTTTTGGTTTATGGGCTTAACAATCATTATATACATATTCTATTAAGTCTATAAAATCTTTTCATAAGGTTTCAAAACATTGTTTAACTCAATAGTAAAAAAATCAAGAAGTTTATGTACACATGTATTTACAAGTTTTATAAAATACATGAGTTTTCACAAATAGGAAATTCAATTTGAGAAATTCTTTTTCTAACATGTTCAATTTCATGTTTATAAATGTTTCCCAAAGTTTTATTAATTTTGGAATTAATTTGTTATGTTTATTTGAATTTACAAAATTAAGTTTTTAATAAGCTCATGTTCGTGCATGTTTTTTGCAAAACAGATGCGTTTTCAAAATTGAAAAATGCGATTTGAAAAATTTCTTCGTTTACATGTTTATCATCATATATAAAAATATTTTCCTAAGTTTTACTAATTTTGGAGTTATTTTGTTATTTTCAATTGAATTTACAAAACCGAGTTTTCGGTAGTTTTTTTCAGAAACTATATATCTGTGTTCAAGCATTTATTTATCTCAACCGGGAAGTGATATTTTAGAAATTATTTCTCTAACATATTCTCCTACATGTCTAGAAAATTATCTAAAAATTTCATAATTTTTAGAGTTGATTTACTATTTTTAATTGATTTTATAAAGTTAGATACATAAAATTCTAGCATCTGTCAAAATCTGGAAAAGTGCGGTCAACTGCCACGGTTGACCGTGCTATAGTGTGTTCGACGGCCATGGTCGACCATCTGCAGTCCAGAGACCAGTTTTGTAGTTTTTCTTCTCATGGTCGACTGCCACGGTTGACCGCCAATGTTATAATTGTACAGTAACGGTAACTTGCTGTTTTTATTTTTTAGTGGATTTTTAGGGTTTTTTGGTTGTTTTCTTCTACCCTATATATACCCTTTTGCCATAACTATTTTCTACCACTAGAGATAGTTTTAAATAAGTTTTAAAAGAGAATAAAAGTCTGTTTAGTTTATTTTAAGTTTTCGGTTTTTGTTTACAAAAGTCTTTGTGTTTATAGAGAAGTTTTTCTAACTCTTTTCTCTAGTAATTTTATTATTGATTTTCATATTCTTATTATTTCTAGTTTGCTAATTGAGTTAGATTTTATTTATACTCTTTGTTTACACACACAACCATTGAGCTTATTGTATTTTCATACTTAGTATAATTTAGATTGTGGGGAGTTGTAACAATTGAGAGTGAGCTTACATTATGTTCTCATCTATTGTAGAGAACAAATTTATTGTATTTGTTATATTATGAATGTTGTAAGGTTTTCGGTGAGCTAGAAAACCGAGTGTGTTGTTGTAAACATTATTCGAGTAAGCGTAGAAAATCCGATTGTGATAGGAGGTGTAAATGTTATTCGGGTGAGCGTAGAAAACCCGGTTGTGATAGTAAATTTCTCCCCGGGAGTGGGGAGCGGAGACGTAGGACGAAAGGTCCGAACTCCGTGATCATATTGTATGTTTGTATTATTTATATTGCCCTATCACAATTGTATCTTTAGCTTAGATTGTTTACCCTTGTGTTAGTTTATATATTCTTGCATATATTTCACCATATATCTCATTGCTAGGATATATCCCTTTGTTCATATTTCATATTCTTACACATAACTCTTTGTATATCTATATTGCAAGAATAGTTCTTTAATAAGTTTTAATTGACATAAAATCAGATTAGATTAGCATAAGACCCTAATCACCCCCTAAGGTCTAACAAACATTACACTTCTAATAGTGAAAATATATTTCCATCAAAATTTTATCATTAAGTTAACACTTACACTTATGAAAATAAAAATCAAAATACATTATTACCAAAATTTTATTGTCAAGTTAACAATACACCTCTAACAATATAACCCCCAAAATCCCCAGAGGATTAAAATTTTTTCTTCTTACTTTAAGTAAGAGCTTATGTCTGGTTAACACTATACCTCTGGCACCCCCAAAACACTTTCACTGTCTTAGGTTCAATATCACACCGAATTGTGGGTATCCAAAATTGTCTATAGGTCCCAAACTTAGCTCAAGACAAAGAGAAGACAAATAATATCATCATCTAAGTTAGAGAGGACTAGCCAAAGTAACAGGAAGCAACGAAGAATGCAAAACAATGCAGAAAAAGACTCGGAACTGTCTCACAGTTGGTGAGACAGTCTCCATTGTCTCGTGTATCCGAGACAGTGTAGACTATCTTGGATACACGAGACAGTGAGAGCTATCTCACCAACTACGAGATAGCTTCTCCTATTTTCTGACGGTTTTGTTTAGTTTTACGGGGCCACATGGATCCATAACTACTGAAAAACATTCATTAACATTAATTGATGGTTATAGCCATGAAATACGCCCACTACCCTTAAGAAACACGACATTTAACATACTTAAAGTGGTGGGATGGCGGTTATAAGATGGCTAAAACTGCCTCCTTTAGCCGAGATAGTAAACACTGTCTCGCCCAAAGGAGGTAATGACCACCAGTTATTTTAAATTCTATTCGACGGTTACAGCTTCCAAAGCTATAAATACCTCACTTACGCACTTGTGAAAAGGGGGACGATAATCTGAGAGCAGAGACGAGCATTTTGCAAACTTTGAGAGCAAGAGAGAGTTATTCATCCACTTTCAAGCATCATCAAAGACTTCTGGTGTTTCCTTGAGTTCAAACTTAGATTTGATCTCGAGAAGAGTGTTCATCGTACTTTGCTAAGATACTCACTTTAGTTCTTGTTTCTGAAAGCACCCTAATACCACTAGGAAAGAACTCTAGAGGGGGGGTGAATATGGTTTATGCTAATCTAATCCGATTTAATGCCGATTAAAACTTATTAACAATATATCCTAGCAAATTAGATATACTACAAGATATATATGTAAGGATATACAAATAACACAAGGGTAAACAATCTAAACTAGATAGTGGGTAACATAAACAATTGTAAGCGTTAAAAAATGCTCATAGATATCCAAATACAACTTAAAGACTGAGAAGAGAATAATGTGCATGCATGTGACAAGATACACTGACAGGCGACACATTTATGCGCGGCAGTCTATGGTGAGGCGCCTATGGCGCGGTAGCCTATGGTGACGCGTCATAGGTGCGGCAGCCTATGGTGACGCGCTATAAGCGTGGCAGCAAAGGGTGACGCGCCTAAGGCGGGATAGCAAAGGGTGACGTGCAAACACACTGGCCTCTTATGTAAATTATTGGTAATTTTTAAGATCTCTTGAAGGTCCACATGGTAGCATATCAGAAAGAGAACGTATACTGATGTGGATAAGCAGTTAAACCATGAAAAAAAGTGGTTAAAAGTCATGGGAGAACGGTTTTAAACATGTTGGAACGTGGCAGAAACCGTCTCTTTGGTCGCGCTAGCCTACACTGACGCGCCAATAGCCGCGGCAGCGTGGACTGACGCGCCCAAAGAGCCTATACTCGATCAGTTATTTCGCCTTCATTTCCACTGTTGTGCACTCCTATCCCTATAAATACCTCCCTAGACACGAAACAAAGGGGGGAGAGCAGATTGGAGCATAGAGACTTGGGCTTTTGATAATTTTGAGGAAGAGAGAGAGAATCTTTATCTTTCACAAACAGCATCTCGTGATTCCTAGATATCTAAGCTCAGACTTGATCTTTAGAAGTGTGAACATCTTACATCGATAAGATATTCGCTTCAAATTCTTACTTCGATAAACAAAGGAAGAATCCCCAAAATCTTCACGATTCAATCAGAATCTGTGAATCGGTGGTCCACGGGCTAACGCACCCCCGGTACAGGCAAAGATCATGCGCAAGCAACAATCCAAACAACGATCCTACGTTTGTTTCTAAGGAGCTTGTAATTTGATTTTTGTTGTAAAGAGTAGTTTTACAAAGTACGAAGCTCACTCTTTTGCATTCATTGTAATTGATAAACAGTTATAATGAATTCTACAACAAAACTTGTTCCTGACACAATCAAACTAGCGACCATAGTAGGAGCCAACGGTCTCGCTGCCGAGACCGTCGTGTCGTAGCCGATCAAGATCCCAGTTGAATCCACGGTCGAGTACGAGTTCGACCAAATCAAGTTTGAGGAATATCTCTCATCATCTTCTTCAAGATCTTCATTGTCTCGCAAGTACAATAGGATCTCATCATTGAAGAAGGCTTACATGCCAAAGAAGGCCCAAGGTGAAGACTCTCACCCAATCGTTATCGAGGCCTCCCCTCGCAACATTATCCCGACGACCTCCAAAGCCGGAAGCTCTGCTCATAATGATTCCTCCCTAATTAAGGAATTGTTTGATCGAAGTTTGCCAACTCTGATGAAGAGAGCTCGTCAGAGGCAACACCAATGTCTCGCTCGTCAAATGGCTAAGGCCTTGGAACAAACCGACGAGGTTCGCTACTACACACACCTAGAGTCCAGAAAGCATCAAGTGGTCAAGTCGTCCCAACGATAAACCACCCACATCTCTGCACAACTCATGACAGAGGAATGGACTCTCGTCAAAAGAACTCATTCGACTCTCAAAGAACGCATACAAAAGCGTAGGGCAAACACCGCTCGCGCCCGTGCTCTTTTACAACAAAGACGAGAAGGGAAGAAGGAAACGGTGTCTAAGGAAGCACCAAAAAATCACAAAGTTTGGATCCCTAAATCCAAACTCGTACAAGAATTGGATCAGCATGACCCATCTTTCAACCGCGACCGTGTACACGACCGCGGAAAATCCTTCGACCGTGGCAGTTTTCACTGTCGCGGCATAGCTTCCAACCGCGGCAGTCTCCACTACCGCGGCACATCCTTCGACCGTGACGATTACTTCTGCCGCGGTCAAGAAGAAGCTTCCGGGAGTTCCCCTTCAGCCCCGTCAACATCCGTTCATGGTCCGTCTACTACAACCATATATGTTCCATCACCAAGGAAGCCGTAGGTCAATCCCGACTTGTCAATGGTGGATCGCCTTGGTCCTTTACCTGATGATCGAGGTAGAATTCCAGTCAAAGAACGTTTGGGTCCGGTGAGTGAACCCCAAATAGATTCTTACACTGGGGGTCGTAAATATCCTCCTATCAAGTCAAAACAACTCCAGGATGGGAAAACCCAAATTTCTACCCGTTTGGAAATTCGTAACGAAACTCCGGAGCCCGTTAAGACTCTGCACCCGTAAGGGGGTGGTTCTAAATGTGTAACTCCTGACATAATCTTAGATCACTCGAAGGCAACAATAAATTGTCCTGAGAATGCCAACAAGGCTTTACACCCCAAGAAGAAAACGTGTTCGTCAAAAGACATCGTTATACCTGGGGGGTCATACCAACAGACGATAGGATTTTTCGGCAATCATACAGATGAATCGTACTATCAAGCTGGAGGTGTGAATAAAATTCAAAAGAGAATTGTCCGAGAAATAAGCTCTCATTGTTCATGTGCGCGACTCATTAGAGCAGTACTATCAGAATGTGGCTACTCCAAACGAGGAGTCATCCCGCAAAGAGCCTCAATGCTCCCGAAACTTTTCACCTAAATATCGAAGTCCAAGCCGAGACATTTCCGCAAGAGAAGATTAGCTGTCCAAGATGATGAATTCCCTGAAGTCACCATCAACATGGCTGATAAAGCAAAATCTAAGCGGTATTCAAGTGAATCAAATCCTGACTTTTTTTCGGAAGGAAAAGTCAATTCAAGAATTGCTCAACGGATGTCTCGACTCCAGTTAAGAGCCATCAGACGTAGGGATTACAAGAAAATACATGAAAGAATGTCCTCAGAGGATGAACTTTCAGACACTTGTTCTGCGATTGCTTCGGATGATACAATACCTAGCACGGGGCAAGCCAGAGAAGTGTTCACAATCACTCCTGATCAATTTGCTCAAATGCTTCAAGAATCTCTAGCCAAGCAACGTGAAGAAATTAGAGCTGAAATAAAAATGGAGATGGAGTTGGCTATCCAACAAATGAGAGAATTGCTAGCTCAATGACCTCAACCTCCTGAGTCCAGTTAGCGAGCTGAACCCAGCCGCCACACTCAGAATGTTATAGATGATAGCGATCCAGAAGTGGATGAAGTTATTATGGCTGATACACCTCCCAATGACAATAACATTGGGGGTGGTTCAACAGATACTCCCAACAATAATATTGAGGGTGGCCCAATTATTTCCGCTCAACATCACTAAAAGAGAGATGAAGATGACAAGAAAATGCAAGACCTTGAAAACAAAGTCAATGCTTTGATGTCCGCTCAAGAAATAAAGAAGATGGGTATTCCGTGTTCCTATCCAAGAGAATGCGATTCAATACCATACCCGGCAAAATTCAATCTGATTAACTTCACACCATTTGACGGGAAGGGCTCAGCACTTGATTTATTTCAAGTCTCATTTGGGAGTGATCTCTAAAAACAAGGCTTTGATGGTTCGATCATTTGTTAGCACCCTTCGTAGGCCCACCTTCGATTGGTACCAACGTCTCAAGCCAGGGAGCATCAATTGCTGGGATGATATAGAAAGTTTATTCCTCAACAATTTCTTCGATGATGATACCGAAGTGTCAATCGGAACCCTTCTAGATGAGAAGCAAAAAGACGGAGAGTCAGTTGATAATTTTATCAAGCGCTTCCACAACAAAGCAATGAATTGTAGAGATCCTGTTACAGAGGAGTTCATCCTGTAAACATGCCATAATAATCTCTCCATCGATGTCCTGGAAGCCCTGGGGGTCATACCATCCAAAACTTGAAAAGATTTGAAAATACACGGTGAACAAGCTGAACACTTTCTTAAAAGAAAGAAAGTTGAGAGAAGCCAACCGATGATATCTGCAATCGCTGTGAATATGACTCTCGATCCGAAGTTCCAAAAGGAGTATTCTTTTGAAGATGATGAAGCTCCAGCCATCTTGAAATACCTCCTCGCCAATGACAAAATCGAGCTGCCACCTATTAAAGATCAGGAGGGAGCTAAAAGGACTTCGGATCCAAACTACTGTGCATACCACAGAAGGGTTCTTCATCCTACTAAGGTTTGTTTTGGACTCAAAAACAAAATCCAAACCTTAATTAATTCTGGCGTCATAACGGAGGAACAAGCCAAATAAAGACGACAAAAAACTCCAAAGAGTATACGAGTATAAACTACTTCTCTATGTACTCTATTGGGTATACGAGTATAAACTGTTTTCCTTGACTCCGATGAGTATACGAGCATAAACTGCTTCTCCATGTAACTCCAACGAGTATAAGAGTATAAACTGTTTCTCCTTTTCCTCCGATGGGTATACGAGGTTAAACTACTTCCTTTATTTTCAATAACGGGAAGTTCCTGGAGAATATTACTCTTAATATTCTTAAGGATAACCCAACAATGTGGCCGAATATAAGTGGATTTAGATTCGCCAAAGAGCTGGGGGTGGAATACCTTAAATCATTCTAATGGGAAGTTCCTAGAGAATATTACACATGGTATTTTTAAGGATAACCCAAAACAGATTGGTTATTCAAAACGAAAACCAATCATCAAAATAATTCATTCTTAATCGTGATTAAGAACCTCCCACTATGTCTTTTTTTAATCATTTTCAAGATGATTAAAAACTCCCACTGTGCCTAAACCTTTAACACTCCTACTATTGAAGTCCTGACACGACATCCAAAATTTTAATTTGCTGATCCATAGCGATTATCAAACCCCTTCGAGTCAAATCCTAGCCACTTGACACCGAAAACCACCACCGAATGATTTGTACAAGGTAACATTCTCATTGTTATTTGTACCTTATTCAAACTCCCATTTGGTCAAACCTTTAAATAGTTAGGACCAAAGCCAAAAACCCCTCTCGATTCCTTCCATGAACGAGAGGTCCATAAATTGAACGATCAAACCTTTAAACAGTTAGGATCGTCTCAAACTCCCATTTGGTCAAACCTTTAAATAGTTAGGACCAAAGCCAAAATCATCTCTCGATTCCTTCCACGAATGAGAGGTCCACAAATTAAACGATCAAACTTTTAAATAGTTAGGATCGTCTCAAACTCCTATTTGGTCAAACCTTTAAACAGTTAGGACCAAAGCCAAAATCATCTCTCGATTCCTTCTATGAACGAAAGTTTCACAAATTGAACGATCGAACCTTTACACAGTTAGGATCGTCTTAAACTCCCATTTGGTCAAACCTTTAAACAGTTAGGACCAAAGTCAGAATCCCCTCTTAATTTTTTCCATGAACGAGAGGTCCACAAATTGAACAATCAAACCTTTAAACAGTTAGGATCGTCTCAAACACTCATTTGGTCAAACCTTTAAACAGTTAGGACCAAAGCTAAAATCATATCTCGATTCCTTCCATGAAAGAGAGGTCCACAAATTGAACGATCAAACCTTTAAACAGTTAGGATCGTCTCAAACTCCCATTTGGTCAAACCTTTAAACAGTTAGGATCAAAGCCAGAATCCCCTCTCGATTCCTTCCATGAACGAGAGGTCCATAAATTGAGCGATCAAACCTTTAAATAGTTACGTTCATCTCAAACTCCTACGTGGTCAAACCTTTAAACAGTTAGGACCAAAGCCAGAATCCCCTCTCGATTCCTTCCATGAACGAGAGGTCCACAAATTGAGCAATCAAACCTTTAAACAGTTAGGATCGTATCAAACTCCCACTTGGTCAAACCTTTAAACAGTTAGGATCAAAATTGGAATCCCTTTTCGATAAATGAAAGGTTTCCACACATTTTTCTTCGGTCAAACCTTTAAACAGTTAGGACCAGAGTTGAAATTCCATCTCGATAAACGAGAAATCCTCTTTTAGATTGGATACTCAAACCTTTAAACAGTTAGGGTTATCTAAATCTTCTCAATTCTTAGGGTGGAGATCACACTCTTAGTTTCACCCTTCAGATTCTTGAAGTAGAGATCCTACTTTGAGTTTCTTTTGTACCAGGAGATAGAATATAAAATTATTCATCTCCATCATCGGGTTCATCTCTACCAACAAAAAAAAGACCAGAAGATAGAATATAAAATTCTTCCTCTCTATCATTGGGTTCATCTCTACCAACAAAAAAAGACCAGGAGATAGAATATAAAATTCTTCCTCTCCATCTTTGGGTTTATCTCTACCAACAAAAAAGAAACCAGAAGATAGAATATAAAATTCTTCCTCTCCATCATCGGGTTCATCTCTACCAACAAAAAAGAGACCAGGAGATAGAATATAAATCTCTTCCTCTCTGATTTTGGGTTTATCTCTACCAACAATAGGTACACGAGTCTAAACTGTTTTCCTACCCTCAATAGGAAGTTTCTGGAGAATATTACTCAGAATATTCTTAAGGATAACCTGATTACCTTCCAACGGGTATACGAGGTTAAACTATTTCTCGAAAACTCCGATGAGTATATAAGTATAAACTGCATCTCCTTGAACCTCCCAATGGGTATATGAGGTTAAACTATTTCCCGAACACTCCGATAAGGTATATGAGTATAAACTATTCCTCCATTCTTCAACACCAGCTCTAATTCAAGACTTCGACAACGGCCACGCGATAAGCACAACACCGGAAGAATTTTAGCTATTCTACAAAGTACTGAATAGACTAAAAGATGAAGAAATCAGGAATTAAAGCCATTCACAGACCATTCTACGTAATTTCTTCAACTAAATACTGAAGGGATTACAAGTAAAACCTATCTTATCCAAAGTGTCCCAGACTCTTCTATAAAAGAACGAGTCTGAGATACTTTGGAGGGGGTATCTGTAGGTGTTAAAAAATACTCATAGATATCCAAATACAACTTAAAGACTGAGAAGAGAACAATGTGCATGCATGTGACAAGATACACTGACAGGTGACACATTTATGCGCGGCAGTCTATGGTGACGCGCGGCTGCCGTGCCATAGGCGCGGCAGCAAAGGGTGACGCGCCTAAGGCGCGACAGCAAAGAGTGACGCGCAAACACAGTGGCCTCTTATGTAAATTATTGGTAATTTTTAAGATCTCTTGAAGGTCCACGTGGTAGCATATCAGAAAGAGAACGTGTACTGACGTGGATAAGCAGTTAAACCATAAAGAAAAGTGGTTAAAAGTCGTGGGAGAATGGTTTTAAACATGTTGGATTGTGGCAGAAACCGTCTCTTTGGCCGTGCCAGCCTACACTGACGCGTCAATAGCCGCGGCAGCGTGGACTGACGCACCCAAAGAGCCTATACTCGATCAGTTATTTCGCCTCCATTTTCACTGTTGTGCACTCCTATCCCTATTATACCTCCCTAGACATGAAACAAAGGGGGGAGAGCAGATTGGAGCATAGAGACTTAGGCTTTTGATAATTTTGAGGAAGAGAGATAGAATCTTTATCTTTCACAAACAGCATCTGGTGATTCCTAGAGATCTAAGCTCAGACTTAATCTTTAGAAGAGTGAACATCTTACATCGATAAGATACTCGCTTTAAATTCTTACTTTGATCAACGAAGAAAGAATCCCCAAAATCTTCACGATTCAATCAGAATCTGTGAATCGGTGGTCCACGGGCTAACGCACCCCCGGCACAGGCAAAGATCCCGCGCAAGCAACGATCCAAACAACGATCTTGCGTTTGTTTCTAAGGAGCTTGTAATTTGATTTTTGTTGTAAAGAGTAGTTTTACAAAGTACGAAGCTCACTCTTTTGCATTCATTGTAATCGATAAACAGTTATAATGAATTCTACAGCAAAACTTGTTCCTGACGCAAATAACAACAAGCAATATACAAAGGCGATATAATATATGAACATAAAAATAAGTGTGCCAATGCAATCACAAACAAACGATATGTTCATGGAGTTCGGTCCCCACGACATATGTCTCCGCTCCTCACCTCAAGGAGATCTCCACTATCATAACCAGGTTTTCTACGCTCACCCAAATAACGTTTACACCACACAATATCGGTTTTCAACGCTCACCGATCAACGTCATAATCTCACAATATAACTGCACTAACTACCACCTCAATTATTGGTCTCTAGCCCGTGTCTCCCTCAAGTGTTAGGAATTACAACCTCTCTCTAGGCATTACCATCTACCCCACTCCTCTTGGGACGACCCCGTCTCTCACCACACACTCCTCTTGGTGTACTAGTATATTACAAAGTGAATCCTCATAATTTGACTCAAACTCAAATGATTGTTCTCTAAACAAGGTAAGAACTCAATTAAGGACAACTCAAAGTTACAATCTCTCACAACCCCAATTATACTATATATGAAAATACTAAAAGCTCAAGTGGGTGTGTGTAACAATGAGGTTTAATAAAACAAACTAAACTCAAATAAATCTAGATTTAAGGAAATGAAAAAAACAAACAAATAAATAGCTAGATAAGAGTTTAGAAAAACTTCTCTATATGATAACAAGAGAGAGGGAGAAGAGTTGAATGCTCAAACACCAAGGCCCCGTTTGGTACGCGGGAATGGGGTGGAATGGAATGCCATTCTCACTTCTCATTCCCTCATACCAAAAAAAACTAGTTTTTAGAAGTTGGAATGACCATTCTCATGGAATGGTCATTCCCACTTTTTGTGGAAATGGGCATTCCAAGTGAGAAGATAGGTAATGATCATTCTCATTCAAGGGGAGAATCAAATTAGTTAGTTTTTTTTTTCAATTATACCCATATTAATAATAAGAATTAATTTAAAAATCATGGTTTTTGACTACATATTCTCATTTTCTCTCTGTTTTTTAGGCTCCACCGAAACAAAAAGGCCTCCTTTCAATTCATCGCCCCTGAAATCAACGTATTCTCATTCTTTATATTTTTTGGACCTATAAAAGATGCAATAATCTTTTATTTATTTTTATTTAATTTATTAAGACTAAGAAATAGTGAGAATTGTTTAAAAAATATAAACAAAACATACACCTGATCGATAACATGTACATTAGTATAACACATACCTAGATTAATATAACATATGCATAAATAATTTTTTTAGTTATTATCATTAATGTTTATTTTTATCTTATTAAAAATCTATGTTGTTATAAGGGCATTATTAGAAAATGAGATTCCATTCTCACTTGTGAACTAGTGATACCAAACACGGGAATGAGAATTAGATTTTCATTCTAGCTTCATTCTGCAAACGCACCCAAACAAGAGAATATGAATGACCATTCCATTCTCACATACATTCTATTCCATTCATTCTTCCATTCCATTCTCACTTGACTTCATTCCCACGTACCAAACGAGGCACAATAGATGATCTCCACTTGCTCTTGTGAGATTATCTTCACAAACAAAACTCTTAAACAAAGCTTAAACACCTTTTAAACAAACTAAACAAACTTTTAAAACCCTTGCAAAACTTTTCTCTTCAGTTCATAGAACTGAGGATATGTGGGGGTATTTATAGGAACCCCAAAGCGAAGAGAAAACAAGGTAAAAAAGACCAAAAACCCAAAACTAAAACAGGCTGGAAAAAACTAGTCGTTACAACATCAGTCGACTGACGGTTTTTATCAGTCGACTGATGAGCTGACCGTTGAGGTATTTTCCAGCTCATCAGTCTACTGACAACCTTATCAGTCGACTAATGACCTCATCAGTCGACTGGTCAGTCGACCAAAACAAAACAAAAACTTTTTTGTTATTCCAGGCGATATCTTCAGTCGACACATCAGTCGACTTACCAGTCGACACATCAGTCGACTTACCAGTCGACTGATAACAAGTTATCAGCCTGTTTTAAAACAGGAATCTGTTTTTTAAACCTTTATTAAAAATAGCAAATAAAATCAGAAAAATGCAAAACTTTGGGATATGATTGTAAACATGATAAACACATGTTACAAAAAGTAGTTTTCAAAAATCACCTCCCAAAATAAAAAATCTCTTCATTTTTCAAAATGGTTCAAAACATGAAAATGAAACATACTTGTTTTGACATTTTGACTACACCATGTTTTGAAACTTTATAAACTGATTTCATAGACTTAATAAAAGATGTATGTTATGATTGTTAAGTCTATAAACTAATAAAATAATATTATCACAAATTTATTTTTGTATAAACTTGAAAACTATAAAACCAAAACATGTATATA
>BQKN01001065.1:625087-640947 GCA_022839385.1 Asparagus kiusianus
TTGTTCACGTTCCGATTCCCGGGTATTTTGGGAAGCGGGGCGTGACATCGTGAAAGCTCGATTCCATCCATCCTCCAATATATTGTTTGCCTGGAATAAATACAAAACACAAATACTAGATAAACAATATTAGTTGTAAATTGTTTGTTAATCATCATCAAAACAAAAGGACCCAACAGTTTCCACGTTGAAACATCAACTTTCCACCTTCCTCATTTCCAGTTTGGAATGTTAATTTGGTGGTCCACAGATTACGCATCCCCGGCACAGGCAAAGATTCCACGCAAGTAGAAGCTACTACGTGGGAGTTTTTGTGTGTGTTTCTAGAGAACACCATAATTTTGTTTTTATTGTAAAGGAAAGATTTACACGTGTAAGGCTCATTCTTTTGTTTCTGTTAAACGATTTAATGGAAGCTGTAATAAAAATTGTTCCCGATGCAAACACACTTGCGACCATAGTGGGAGCCAACAGTCTCGACGTTGAGACTGGAGTGTCATCACCCATATCAAGATCCCGGTCGACTCAACGGTCGAATACAAATTTGACTAAGCAAAATTCGAGGAGTATCTCTCCTCATCTTCATCAAGGGCTTCATATCTCTGCAAGTGCAGGAAGATTTCATCTTCGAAGAAGGTTCTTCAGTCTTCAATTCCTATAAAGGCTATGGGTGATGACTCTCGCCCAATAGTTGTTGAGGCTTCCCCTCGCAACACTCTTCCGACAACCAACAAAGCCGGAAGCTCTGCTCACAACGAATCCTCCCCAGTTAAGGATTCGTTTAACCAAAGTTCGCCAACTCTAACGAAGAGGGCTCATCAGAGACAACATCAATGCCAGGCCCGTCAGCTTGCTAAGGCCTTAGAATAGGTTGATGGAGTTCGCTACTATGCAGACTTAGAGTCAAGGAAGCGTTGAGCATTCTAACCGCTTCAACATCAAGTCGCTAATGTTTCCTCCAAGCCATCGATAGAGGAATGAGTGCTCGTTAAGAGGAATCGATCGATGAGGAAGAAGTGCATACAAAAGTGTCGTGCACGTGCTACGCATGCTCATGCCCTTGTGTGAAAGGCATAAGAATTGAAGAAGAACGAGGGGGCCGAAGAACCACTAAAATCCTATAAAGTTTGGATTCCAAAGTCTGAACTTGCGCAAAATCAAAATATGGAGATAGCCAGAAACTGTCTCTTTGGCCGAGAGAGTAGAAACTGTCCCGTCCAAAGAGCCTTTAGCCGAGATAGTTCCCATTGTCTCGCCCAAAGGAGGTCTCTTGCGGCCACTTCTTTGCCTCCTTCAGCATCTATTCTAGGTTCATCCTCCACGGTTGCTTCCATCATGCCCCAGTGAAGCCTTAGGTCAGTCCTAGCCTCTTGAATTTTAAAATTACTATGGCCGATCGCCTTGGTCCTCTACATGAAGATCAATGCAAGGCACCGATGAAGGAATGTTCAGATCCTGTGATCAAAACCTAAGAAGCTCCATAGATTGGGGGTCGTACATGCACTCACATTAAACCAACTACTTCTCAAAGGTGTCTCGCCACCTCCAAACAAACCAGGATACCTCAATGTACCTGTTTGTGTGCCATACACAAGAGGGGCAAGGAGGCCTCACTTTCTGGGAGAATTCCTTGACGCTTCTCACCTGGGGGGTTGTGTTGGAACCTAGGAGCCTGTTAAGACTCCACACCCGCAAGGGGGTAGTTCTAAATGTGTGACTCCTGGCGTGGCCTTGGATCGTTCAAAGGTAACAATAAGTCGTCCTGAGAATATTAACAAGGTTCTATGTCCCCAAAAGAAGACGTGTCTATCAAAAGACAATATTATACTTAGGGAATCACACCAACAAATAATGGGGTGCTCCGGCCATCATACCGATGAGTTGTACTATCAGACTAGAGGTGTAAACAAAACTTGAAAGAGGACTATTCGAGAAATGATCTCTCATTGTTCATGTGAGAGGCTTATCAGAGCAGTACTATTAGAATGCAGCTGCTCCAAAGTCATCCCACAAAGAGTCTCGGTATTTCAAAGACTTTCTGAACCATCAGCCGAAGTGTCAAAACCTAATCCAAGATGCTTTCGTAAGAGAACATCTGCCATCCAAGACGATGAATACCCGGAGGTCACCATCAACATGGCCAACAAAGGAAAGTCTACTTGGAAGACTAACACCTTGGTAAGGAATTTCGAAAAAATTTCATAGTTTCTTAGAAGTTACATTGATTTCAATTCCTTTCACAAGAGTGTTGAGAATATTGGGTTGTCTATCAGTATCAAATTTAGTAATATTTGTGTAAAATAATTGGACTAAAAGAGGATAATATGTTTTTTATTTTTAGAGGAAAATATATCTAACAGTCCAACATTTTCAAAATAAGAACTAAAATTGTAGGGGATAAAGTTGTCAAATTTAATAAAACGACTAGGTAATATTTCGAAAGTTTGATATTCTTTGAATTGATCAAGTAAAGTAGGGCCTTTTAGATATATAGAATAGTCTTCCACAACATTGGAAGGACCAGACCTAGGCCTTTTGGATCTAGACACGATTTAAGTTCAAAATTTGAAAAAGATCAAGTGAAAGAACTTACCAAACTATTAAAACCCGAGTTGATGGTAGTAGTCGGCTAATTAAAGTTGTAGTCAACTACTAAGTACTTAAAAACTCAGAAACACAAGAAATTTGAGAGAAATTTGAGAAAAATTTAAAGTGAGAGGAAGCCCTAACCTTGGAATCGGATGAACTGATGAAGGAGAGGGTTTGTGAGGTTTTGGGGAGAGAGAACGTGTGAGAAGTTGTTGATTTAGGGTAGTTTTCTTTTAGTTATAAATGAAGGGTTATGATTTGATCAAAAATTCAAATGAAAGGTTGAAATTTGATCAAAAATTTTTTGATGTAAGGTCATGATTCATCAGGGTAAAAATGAATGGTTGAGATCAAATTTACTTAAGTTTAATGGGTATCAGGTTTTGGGTTTGGTAGATATAGGATCAAATATGCCAAAACTAGTGTAAACATGAAACTGCAGGTTTTGTAGTCGACTACTAATATGATTAGTCGACTATACTATAATCAACAGAGAGCAGTTTTCTGATTGTACTTCTTAGTAGTCGACTACTGCTCCTATTAGTTGACTACTAAGGAAAATGACAGAATGTTATATATGCAATGCTTGTGCATGTAATCGACTACTAACCTAATTAGTCGACTATTAAGGATGTGTATGTATATGTATTAATTTTAAAAATTAATTTAAATCTTCAATTGAACATATATCTAATTTCCTTTTTAATTTAACATAAATTTCTTCTTTTAATGGTTTTGTTAGTATATCTCTAATTTTTTTATCAGTAGATATAAATTCTAACGAAATATTACCTTTAAGCACATGATCACAGAAGAAATAATGTCTAATGTCAATATGTTTTGTACGTGAATGTTGAATAGAATTTTTAAATAAATTAATGGTACTAGAATTGTCACACACTATGGAGGGTGTGGGACAAACTATATCATAATCAGATAATGTTTGTTTCATCCATAGAACTTATGCGCATGCAAAACTTGTAGCAATATATTCTGCTTTAGTTGTTGATAATGATACTGAATTTTACTTTTCACTAAACGAAGATATAAGTGAATGTCCTAAGAAATGACACGTACCACTTGTACTTTTTCTATCAGATATAAATCCTACAAAATCAACATCATTATATGATAATAAATTAAATGTGCTACGTTTTGGATAAAATAAACCAAAATTTATAGTATCCTTAAGATATCTAAATTTTTTTTACTACTTTAAGGTGTGACTCTTTAGGATTAGATTAAAATCTAGCACATAAACAAACACTAAATATAATATCGGGTCTAATAGCTGTAATGTAAAGAAGTGATCCAATCATACATCGATAAAGCTTTTAATCAACATTCTTACTATTTTCATCTTTGTCAAGTGATGTAGTTGTACTCATTGGTGTTGGTTTGCTAGTAGTGTTTTCCAATCCATGGCGTTTGAGTAATTCTTTAGCGTATTTGCTTTGGTTGATGAAAATTCCTTCCTTTAATTGTTTGATTTGAAGTCCTAGGAAGAAGTTGAGTTCACCCATGTGACTCATTTCAAATTCATCTTGCATAGTCATAGCAAACTCTTGATAAAAATTATTGTTAGTAGAACCAAATATTATATTATCTATATATATTTGAATTAATAATATATCTTTATTTATTTTCTTAATAAATAGTGTAGAATCAACTTTCCTAATTTTAAATCCGGAAGTTAAAAGTAAATTCTTTAGTCTATCATACCAAGCATGGGGTGCTTGTTTAAGACCATATAAAGATTTCTTAAGTTTGAAAACATGGTTTAAAAAACTTGCATGTTCAAATCCGGGAGGTTGTTCTACAAAAACTTCTTCTTTAATAAAGTCATTTAAAAATACACTTTTAACATCCATTTGATATAATTTAAAATCCATAAAACATGCAAATACAAGTAAAATTCTTATAGATTCTAAACGAGCAACTGGTGCATACATTTTATCATAATCATTACATTCTTCTTGATTATAACCTTATGCAACCAATCTAGCTTTGTTTCTAACAACTTGTCCAGATTCATCCAATTTATTTTGACATATCTATTTGGTTTTATAATGGATTTATCTTGTGGTCTAGGTACAAGATCCCAAACGTTATTTCTTGTAAATTGATTGAGTTCTTTTTGCATGGCTATTATCCAAAAATCATCTTTACATACTTCTTTAATATTTTTAGGTTCAATAGTTAAAACAAAAGAAACATATGTATATAAATCTAATTGTGATCTAGTTTGAACACCTTTAGAAATATCACCTATTATTAAATCATGTGGATGATTCCTAACATCTACATATGCTTTAGGTAAAACATTAGTATCATTAGAATTTTCATTAACAATAGGAGGTGGTTGATTAACAATTTCATCATCATTATTATTATTGTCATTATTGTTAGAATTTGAATTAGATTCATCAAATAAAACATGGAAGGATTTTTTTTTTGTAGAAGTCTTTTTATAAAAAATTATATAAGCTTTACTATGCATAGAATAACCTACAAAAATACATTCATCTAATTTATAATTAAATTTGTCTAAGTTTTTTTTGTACTTAATATATAGCATCTATATCCAAATACTTTAAAATAAGAAACTTTAGGAATGCGATTGTAAAATAATTCAAAACTTATTTTATTTAAGATATGTCTTAATAAAATTCTATTTTGAACATAACATGCAGTATTAATTGCTTCTACCTAAAAATATTTTGGTAGATTAGACACAACTGACATTATTCTAGCACATTCTTGTAAAGTTCTAATTTTCTTTTCAATAACTCCATTTTGTTGTGGAGTGTAAGGAAATAAAAATTCATATGAAATACCATTTTTATTACAAAACTCTAAAAATAATTCATTTTCAAATTCACCACCATGATCACTTCTAATAGTGACAATAGTAGTGAATTTTTGATTTTGTATCTTTTTATAAAATATTGTAAATTCATCAAAAGCATCATTCTTATGTTTTAAAAACATAACCCATGTATATGTTGAATAATCATCAATAATGACAAATGCATATCTACTTCCATTTAAAAATACAATTCTAAAAGGGCTAAATAGATCCATATGTAATAATTCCAATGGTCTACTTGTAGAAACAACACTTTTAGATTTGAAAGAAGATTTATGTATTTTTCCTTGTTTACATCCATCACAAAAATAATTTTTCTTATTTGCAATTTTAGGTAAACCATTTACTAAATTATTTTTAGAAATATGTGATATATTTTTCAAATTAATATGTCCACATTTTCTATGTCCACATTTTCTATGTTATAATAATGAATCATCTATCGATGCAACTAAACAATGATCATTTGAATAAAAATTCATGGATAAAACATATATATCTTTCTATAAAATATATATATCTTTCTTTCTAAAACCTTTAAACAATATATTTGATAAATCTTGATCATATATAAGACATGAATCTTTTTCAAATATGATTTTAGAATTTTTATCACATAGTTGACTTATACTTAAAATATTATATTTTAAACCATCTTTTAATAAAACATTATCTATTAGAGGTTTATCAATGTTACCTATTGTACCAATTCCCATAACTTGACCTTTGTTTTTGTCTCCAAATGTTACTTGCCTCCCTCTTTGTATTGAATTGAAGACAACATTTGAGAGTTTCCAATCATGTGTTTGGAACATCCACTATCTAGTATCCACTTTTCTTTTTGAGGTACCAGAAAAATAGACAATTAAACATTGGTACCCTTTAATGTTGGGTCCATTGGATTAGCACTTAGGATACCAAATCCACTTGGAATTTGGTTTTCCTTTGTTAACATAAATATAATTATTTGAATTGCATATATTTTTCTTAAAATTTGAAATATAAATATTTCTTTTATGTATACTAATATTTTTAGGTACCCAAATGAATATAGATAAAGCATGATTATATTTAGCATGTATATTCCTTGTTAATGGTGCATGAAATTTTCTAACATTGTGTTAGACCCTAGAAGGGGGTGATTAGGGTCTTATGCTAATCTACTCTGATTTTATGCTAATTAAAACTAATTAACAAATTATTCTTGTAAGATAGATATAGAATATGATATGAGCAAGAATATGCAATATGAATAAAGAGGTATATCCTAGCAAAGAGGTATATAATGAAATATATGCAAGAATATATAAATTAACACAATGGTAAACAATCTAAACTAAAGATACAATTGTGATAGGGCAATATAAACAAAGCAAACACACAATATGATCACGGAGTTTGGACTTTCCGTCCTACGTCTCCGCTCCCCACTCCTGGGGAGAAATCCACTATCATAACCGGGTTTTTTACACTCACCCGAATAACATTTACACCATATAATATCGGTTTTTAACGCTCACCGATCAATGTTTACAATCTCACAATATAACTACACTCCACACCCTCTAAGTATTGATCTCTAGCTCGTGTCCTTCCTCAAGTGCTCGGAATTACCACCTCTCTAGGCTTTACTACCGACCCCACTCTTTTTGGAAGCGACCCCGTCTCTCACCACACACTCCTCTCGGTGTACTAGTGTAATACAAAGTGAATCTCACAATAAGCACAATACAACAAATGATTGTTCTCTAATATGGATAAGAACACAATATAAACTCACACTCAATGATACAAACCCACAACCCAAATTATACTATGAATGTAAATACAATAATCTTAATGTAGGTGTATGTAACAATGAGATAAATGAAATCAACTAAACTCAATAAGAACACTAGCTTAATAAAATGATAATCAAACAATATAAAATGTAAAGCTAGATTGAGTTTAGAAAACTTCTCCAATAAATGACAAGAGTGAGAGAGAGCTGATTTGAAGCTCAAACACCAAGTGATGATCTCTTCTGGCTCTTATGAAATTAATTTTACAAAATCAAACTCTCAATTTCTTAAAAGCTTTTAAAACAAAGTTAAACCAAACATAAACCCTTGTTTAAAACTTTCCTAAACTTATTTAAAACACTCTTATTGGTTGCCTTGGTAGTGGTGGGTTTGAGGGTTTATATAGGAAGAGAAAACAACAGCCAAATCCCCAAACAAAAGACCAAAAAGCCCAAAGAATCTGAAATCTTATCCTGTACAAATTATAGTCGTTGGGCGATCAGCGGTCGACTGTGAAAAACGCGCGGTCGACCGCGAGCAGCTCGGAACCAAATTATGGGCTCAGGAAAACATTCGGTCAATCGTGACGGTCGACTGCAAAACTCTCTAGACTTCATCCGGTCGACCGCAAAACTCTCTGGACTTCATCCGGTCGACCGTCACGGTCGACCGCGAGCCATCGAAAAACATAAACGTGTATGTATATATATGATTGATCTTAAAGTACTAACACACATAATATAAAACCTAAAACTAAATTTACCCAAGCTTGTGATCTTCAATGAAGCTCTATCTTGGTACACTTGCAGATGAAGCTTGAACTTGAATCTTTAACTTTGAATTGCATAGGCTTCAACCACTATTCCGCCAACCTCCATTGGATATGATCGTTGAGGCTCAATTCCATCCATCCTTTAACATATTGTTTCTCTATAATAAATAGATAAACACAAATACTATACAAACAACATTAGTGATAAATTGTTTGTTAAACATCATCAAAACAAAGAGGCCAACAATCTTCCCCTTTTTGATGATGATAAACAATTTACAAAAAGGATATATGTATGAAAGGAAATAAATATACAAAATATAATATATCATGCATATAAACAAGAAAGACTATACTCATAATATTTCTCCCCCTTTGACAACATCAAAAAGGGGAAAAACTATAAAGAATGAAGTGAGCGAAAGCTCCCCCTATCAATATGCATGGGTGAGTATAAAAACAAAAATAGAATAGGGAAGACTCCCCCTATCAAAATGCCTCATGAAATTATGAAATGAATACAAAGGCATACATATGTGAGCAAGCAAGATGAAAAACATGTTAAACACAACTCACATGCAAAAGACAAATAAGAACACATATGTATATATAACATCATGAAGGGTGTTACAAAGATTTTAAGATGTATATATACAACCCAAACATTTATCATTCTTGCCCTAAGGAGATAAAATGAGGATCCAAAAAGGCATCATTAAAAAAAATTATCAAGGAGGATCTATGAAGGAAAAATAATTTGCTTATAGGTAGGGGGACAAAGAAAAAAAATCATGAAGGGATATATTCAAAATAAATCATAACAATGTATGGATTTATGAAATAAAAAAGAATGAAAAAAATGAGAATCATGAGAAAAAGTCTTCAAATGAAAATAAATCACTCAAATGAAATCATAAATCAATATTTAAATTATATAATAACATAAAACCAAACCATCATCGATTTTAAAAAAATAAGAGAGGCAACCATATCAAGCTCTTAAGCTTGTCTTAACCCATATAGAGATTTTTAGCACCCGGTAAATAAGATTTGGGAATAAACAACCAATAAATCCGGGGGGTTATCTCAAATACAAACCCCTTATCAAAATCAAAACTAATAATCATGAAAATAAAAAAATTAATCAAAAAAAATATTTTCAGATTAAAAAATTTAAAACATAATTTTCAAACCCAAGAAAAAGAAAAAGGAAAATACTAAATTTCTTGTTTTAAAATTAAATTTGTTTTAGTACTCAAGAATTCTTGGTACCAAAAGGTTTAGGGACATGACCACTATCATTTAAGCTCAAAGCCCTAGGGTTATAAACCCGTTTGGGCACATGTGGTGCACTAACACGGTCCAAGCAATAATCACTCAAATGACCCTTCCGATTGTAATTTGTGTAATGAAAGAGATCCATTTGTTTTTGTGGATCATTAGCTCGTGCACGGAAATCATTTACAAATAAAGATTGTCTTTTAAAAATATTTTGCAAATGAGAAACATAATTAAACAAAGGTGGTCTTTTGGAACATTTTGCAAAATACGAGTTTTTGTATATCAAAATAAAATTTAGCAAGATGTATAAACCTACCATAAACATCATATTTAAAAACATGTGATCTACTAGAAATATTTGGCAAACTAGAATTCTTTTTCAAATCGAAGCAAAACTTTGCCAAATGGCCAAAACGACCACAATGATCACACTTGAACACACTAGCATGCTTATAATGAACTTTGTGAGAATGAGCATGTGAATGTGTAAGTGTACAAGATGAAGAAGCTATATGAGATGCACAAGAAGCATTAGAATTCTTATGTTTGTGTGCATCATAGCAAAATTTAGCAATGTGGCCTTTACGATCGCAAATTGACCATTTGTAAATTTTGCTATAAATATGTGCATAATAAGTAGATGATTTTGACTTGGACTTGACACACATATCCATAAGCTTATTATGATTATCAATACATAATTTTAAAGTTGAATCTAAAGATAAAATACGTTTATTCACAAGATTCAAATCTTTATTATTAGGCACATATGTATTTTTATTAGAAGTAGAACATATATAGTCATTTATAAAAGAAGCAGTATTATTTTTTATGTTCTTTACTTCTAACATGATATCAATTTTAGCATGAGATAGGCTAGCAATTGATGAGATCAATTTTTCATTTGCCAAATTTAATAAGTCATTGTTTTCTTTAAGCATAGTATTTTCTTTTGCAATGACATCAAATTTGGAGCCTAGCAACTCATGATCGGATTCTAAATTAACATGCTTACTTTTTAAATCAATAAAATCATTATGCAATTTGTTATAGGCATGTAATAATTTTTCACTAGCACAAGCAAGTTCATCACTAGATAAATCATTAATGGATTCGAACTCACAAACCTCACTAGGGCTATCGTCTAGTGGCCGTGTGCATGAAGATGAAGCTTCACATGAACTAGAAGCGAAATCCTCCAAAGCTTATCGGATTGCCTCCAAATTCTCTTAATGTGCTTCTGTAAGTTTCCACGATGTGTAAGCACTATCAAAAGAATCAAGCTTGTTAGAAAAAGATAAATTAAACGCATTATGTAAAAATTATAACATAATCGTGTTCATTGTAAACATACGATGATCATTTTTATTCCACTTGGATTTCTCCGAAGTGGGCACAATATAAGCATCATCTATAATTTTTTATAAATCGAAGTGTCTAGATTGAACAAAAAAGTTTAAATCTAACACACCATTGGGTATAGGGGAAATTATCTAATCTAGAAGCAATATTGATGGCAGAACCTAAACTAGATGCATCGTTCATATCCATAATGTATATATGCAAGCAAGATACAAAAATCAAAAAATTGGATTAGCATAAAAAGATAACTTGGATCTTTAACTCATGGTGATTAGAACTTAAATCAAAGAGCACCAAGCTCTGATACCAATTGTTAGACCCTAGAGGGGGGTGATTAGGGTCTTATGCTAATCTAATCCGATTTTATGTCAATTAAAACTAATTAACAAATTATTCTTGCAAGATAGATATACAATATGATATGAGAAAGAATATGCAATATGAATAAAGAGGTACATCCTAGCAAAGAGGTATATGATGAAATATATGCAAGGATATATAAATTAACACAAATGTAAACAATCTAAACTAAAGATATAATTGTGATAGGGCAATATAAAAAAGCAAACACACAATATGATCACGGAGTTCGGACCTTCCATCCTACGTCTCCGCTCCCCACTCCTGGGGAAAAATCCACTATCACAACCGGGTTTTCTACGCTCACCCGAATAACGTTTACACCACACAATATCTATTTTCAATGCTCACCAATCAACGTTTACAATCTCACAATGTAACTACACTCCACACTCTCTAAGTGTTGGTCTCTAGCCCGTGTCCTTCCTCAAGTGCTCAGAATTACCACCTCACTCTAGGCTTTACTACCGACCCCACTCTTTTTGGAAGTGACCCCGTCTCTCACTACATACTCCTCTCGGTGTACTAGTGTAATACAAAATGAATCTCACAATAAGCATAATACAACAAATGATTGTTCTTTAATATGGATGAGAATACAATGTAAGCTCACACTCAATGATACAAACCCACAATCCAAATTATACTATAAATGTAAATACAATAAGCTCAATGTGGGTGTGTGTAACAATGAGATAAATAAAATCAACTAAATTCAATATGAAAACTTGCTTAATAAAATGATAATCAAATAATATAAAATATAAATCTGGATTGAGTTTAGAAAACTTCTCCAATAAATGACAAGAGTGAGAGAGAGAGAGAGATGATTTGAAGCTCAAACACTAAAGTGATGATCTCTTCTGGCTCTTGTGAAATTGATTTCACAAAATCAAACTCTCAATTACTTAAAAGCTTTTAAAACAAACTTAAACCAAACATAAATCATTATTTAAAACTTTTCTAAACTTGTTTAAAACACTCTAATTGGTTGCCCTGGTAGTGGGGGGCTTGAGGGTTTATATAGGAAGAGAAAACAACAACCAAATCCCCAAACAAAAGACCAAAAAGCCCAAAGAATTAGAAATCTGATTCTGTACAAATTATAGTCGTTGGGCGATCGGCGGTCGATTGTGAAAAACACGCGGTCGACCGCGAGCAGCTTGATAATCACATTTTATTGTAATTTTATACCATCATTATCTATTTTATATGAATAAATATGCTGCTAATAATTGTTCTTATCTTTAATTGCAGGTTAATAAAGAATAAATCTCAAACTCCCATCTCTCAACAAAAACCCATTGTTTAAATGAAGAAATAAAGCCCATGAAGCCAAAGGAATTCTTTCAAATATTTAATGAAGAAATAAATCAAAGCCCAGTAAAAAAATCAAGAGAAAATGCCAAAGCCCAAATGTCAAAGCTCAAAAGTCCAAGCTAAAGCCAAAGACCCAAACCCAAAAGCCAAATACAAGAGGATCTGCGGACAGCACACAGGAGAAGGACAGGCATCGATGCCTACATCGATGGGGGCATTGATGCCTGCATCGATGCGGGCATCGATACCCTGGGCAGTTAGTTACGAATCTAAGGCTGATTTTTGATGTTTTTGGATAAGATTTCAATCCAATGGCTCTCATTCACTGATGTTTACTATAAATAGGGGTAGAGGGTGAGGGGTTAGAGGTGTGAAAATTTTTTTAACTCTATTTGGAGAGGAGGGCTACTCTTAATTGAGAAGGCCTTCCAAAAATTATAACTTTTATTGTAATTAATAATAAAAAAATTTCTCCACTTCAAATCTTCTTCTCTTTGTTGAATGATGATGATGGAGATGAAGAAAGTTTGAAGGTTTGCTTTTTTTTTCTCTTTTATTTCTTTTTAGTAATTTCTTTATTATTGCTTATTAGTTAGATTTACATTCATGCTTGTAGTGTAGATTTATTTTCTTGTCTTTTTATTTCTTTTTTGCACTTTATTTTGTAGAGTAGATTTATTTTCTTGCATTTAATTTTTGTAATTTATTTTGTAGTTTATATTTTAATTTTTTGTAGTTAGATTTATTTCTTGTTCATAGTTTAGATTTTTATTTTCCTTTTAGTTTGGTAATTAGTTCTTTTTCTTCTTGTTTTTACATCTTAAGATGTGAAATTATTTCTTGTAGGAATATTAAAATTATATGATGCTAGTCTAATTTTCTTTATATTATGCAAATTATTCTCTTGCACTTAAAATATTCATGTATAGGATAATCAACTAGAAAACTAATCGGTAGAAGAAGAATTTGATAATCTATGCTTATCTTAAATGGTTTGATAGATTATGCTTATGCATTCTAGGATTACTATCTTATTGTTTCTCTTATCATGAATAGTAATTTTGACTTAGATGATAATTTGATAGGTTATACTTTTCTTAGATGGTTTGATAGTCTATGCTTAATAAATCTAAGTTGAAATATGATAAAAGAGAATAATTTGTATTTTGTAATTAAGATTAGTTAGTGGATTAAATTCTAGATTTCTCATATCTTAAATTGAAACTTCCTTCTTGACTTTCTTGAATTTTCCTTTCATTTGTGATTTTTATTTCTTGATTTTATTCATTCTTTTTTCTTGCCTTTGATTTCATTTATTCTTTAATTCTTATTTCTTTTCTCTAAAATTCAATTTATTGTCTCTTGCATATATTCACAATAATCACTCATCACAATCACACTTATTCTTCTTATTTTGTCACGCACACAACATAAGAACCTATTATAATAATCTCTTAAAATTACCTTCCTTGTGGGATCGATAACTTTTATACAATAAATTGATCAATTGTGCACTTGTAATTTTGGTACTTAATTATGCACCATCAAGTTTTTGGTGTGTTCCCACTGAAAAAACTAGGAGTGTTCTATCCTTTTATCATGAGCAAGCCTGTGGGGGCCACTTTGGCCAGAGAAAAACAGCTAAAAAAGTTCTCCAATCTGGGCTGTATTGGCCCACTCTCTTCAAGGATTCATTCGAGTTTTGCAAAACCTGTAACCGCTGTCAGCTTTTAGGGAAGGTCACTAGGAGAAATATGATGCCCTTACAACCCATCTTATCCATTGAACTTTTTGATCTGTGGGGTATCGATTTCATGAGACCATTTCCAAATTCCTTTGGAAATATTTACATTCTAGTAGCCGTTGAATACATGTCAAAATGGGTTGAGGCGGTAGCTTGCAAAACTAATGATAACAAGGTCATTCTTAAGTTTTTGAAAGAGAATATTTTTGTATGGTTTGGAGTACCCCGAGCGATCATCAGTGATAACGGAACACATTTTTATAACCGTTCTTTTAAAGCTTTGATGAGGAAATATTCAATCACATACAAATTGTCAACTCCTTATCACCCCCAAACCAGTGGACAAGTAGAGGTCACAAACAGGCAGATCAAACAAATCTTAGAAAAAACAGTTAATCATAACATAAAAGATTAGTCTGTAAAATTATGTGATGCTCTGTGGGCATATAGAACAGCTTTCAAGGCCAATTTGGGGATGTCACCATCCAGACTAGTGTTTGGAAAAGTTTGTCACTTACCAGTGGAGTTGGAACATCGAGCAATGTGGGCGATAAAACAGTTGAATTTTGATTTAGACTCGGCAGGTAAGAACAGATTGCTCCAAATAAATGAGTTGGAAGAAATTAGAAATGATGCATACATAAACTCAAAAATTTACAAAGAGAAAACCAAAATTTTTCATGATAAATCAATTTTACAAAAAAATTCTCTCAAGGACAGAAAGTTTTATTGTACAATTCAAAATTACATCTTTTTCTGAGAAAATTAAGATCAAGATGGACAGGTCCATTTTTTATCAAACAAGTTTTTCCACATGGGGCTGTCAAGATAGAAAATCCTAAAAATAGAAATATTTTTAAAATAAATGGTCAACGTCTAAAACCATTTTTAGAATTTTCTACACTCGGAGAGGAAGAGGTGTTGGTTCTTCATGAACTTCATTATCTGTAAAAAAAGAAAAAATATTCTAAAAAAAAGACATATATAGATACATATTTCCTTAAAAATAAAGAAAACTATATACATATTTCCTCCTTTTGTTAAAAAAAGAAAAAAATATATATACATATTTTCTCATTTTTTTCCTCCTTCTTTCTTCTCTTAAATAATAATAATAATAATAATAAAACAATAAAAAAAACAACAACAACAAAAATCATAGGCTTAAAAAAAGAATAATAATAATAATAATTTTTTTCTCTTATTTGATTTCTTCATCCTCATACTAACAGTAATTGCAGATCCTTATCATCATTGTCGACCGAACAAATGTAAGTTCTTATCTGCTTTACTTTGTGCATCAGCGAATTTGCATTGAGGACAATGCAAAATTTAGGTGTAGGGGTGAGAAGTACATATTTTCCTCTTTATTTTATCTTTTTAGTTGCATTTTTGTCATTTTTTTCTTTTCTTAAAAAAATCATTATATTGTCACTTACCAAATTAATAGAGTTAAGTAATAATTGATCTAATTGATAGATTTTAAATTTTCTAATTCTTAGTTAGTGACATATTCAAGTTCACCTTTTATGATAAATCCAAATAAAATTCTTAAGAAATGATTTTTTAACTAGTATACTTTACTTAAGTCTTACCTTAGATTTTTAATTAAAAATAATGAAAGTTTTGCATGCTTAACTTAGAGTTGAAAATATTTTTTTTCAAGTTATCTTGATTTACACATTTTTTAAGACTATATATACTTACACATATATATATTAAAAAAAACTAACCTTATAAAAGAAGAGTGCGAAAAATGGGCACCAAAAAGAAAAAAAAGAA
>BQKN01001065.1:645947-662653 GCA_022839385.1 Asparagus kiusianus
ATATCTCTTTGTTAGGATATATCTTGTTGTTCATATTGCTTATTCTTACTTATATCTCTCGTATATCTATCTTGTAAGAATATATTTGTTAAGTAATTTTAATTGGCATTTAAATCGGATTAGATTAGCATAAGACCCTAATCACCCCCCCCCCCCTCTAGGGTCTAACACCATCTCTCAACAAAAACCCATTGTTTAAATGAAGAAATGAAGCCCATGAAGCCAAAGGAATTCTTTCAAATATTTAATGAAGAAATAAATCAAAGCCCAGTGGAAAAATCAAGAGAAAATGCCAAAGCCCAAATGTCAAAGCCCAAAAGTCCAAACTAAAGCCAAAGACCCAAAATCAAAAGCCAAATACATGAGGATCTACGGACAGCACATAGGAGAAGGGCAGGCATCGATGCCTACATCGATGGGGGCATCGATGCCTGCATCGATACGGGCATCGATACCCTAGACAGTTAGTTACGAATCTAAGGCTGATTTTTGATGTTTTTGGATAAAATTTTAATCCAATGGCTCTCATTCACTGATGTTTACTATAAATAAGGGTAGAGAGTGAGGGGTTAGAGGTGTGAAAAATTTTATAACTCTATTTGGAGAGGAGGGCTACTCTTAATTGAGAAGGCCTTCCAAAAATTATAACTTTTGTTGTAATTAACAAAAAAAAAATTCTCCACTTCAAATCTTCTTCTCTTTGTTGGATAATGATGATGGAGATGAAGAAAGTTTAAAGGTTTGCTTTTTTTTTCTCTCTTTTTAGTAATTTCTTTATTATTGCTTATTATTTAGATTTACATTCATGCTTATAGTGTAGATTTATTTTCTTGTCTTTTTATTTCTTTTTTGCACTTTATTTTGTAGAGTAGATTTATTTTCTTGCATTTAATTTTTGTAATTTATTTTGTAGTTTAGATTTTAATTCTTTGTAGTTAGATTTATTTCTTGTTCATAGTTTAGATTTTTATTTTCCTTTTAATTTGGTAATTAGTTCTTTTTCTTCTTGTTTTTATTTCTTAAGATGTGAAATTAATTCTTGTAGGAATATTAAAATTATATGATGCTAGTGTAATTTTTTTTATATTATGCAAATTATTCTCTTGCACTTAAAATATTCATGTTTAGGATAATCAAGTAGAAAGCTAATCGGTAGAAGAAGAATTTGATAATCTATGCTTATTTTAAATGGTTTGATAGGTTATGCTTATGAATTCTAGGATTACTATCTTGTTGTTTCTCTTATCATGAATAGTAATTTTGACTTAGATGATAATTTGATAGGTTATACTTTCCTTAGATGGTTTGATAGTCTATGCTTAATAAATCTAAGTTAAAATATGATAAAAAGAGAATAATTTGTATTTTGTAATTAAGATTAGTTAGTGGATTAAATTCTAGATTTCTCATATCTTAAATTGAAACTTCCTTCTTGACTTTCTTGAATTTTCCTTTTATTTGTGATTTTTATTTTTTTATTTTATTCATTCTTTTTTCTTGCCTTTGATTTTATTTATTCTTTGATTCTTATTTCTTTTCTCTAAAATTCAATTTATTGTCTCTTGTATATATTCACAGCAATCACTCATCGCAATCACACTTATTCTTCCTATTTTGTCACGCATACAACATAAGAACCTATTATAATAATCTCTTAAAATCACTTTCCTTGTGGGATCGATAACTTTTATACTATAACTTGATCAATTGTGCACTTACAATTTTAGTACTTAATTATGCACCATCACAGCTCAGAGCCAAATTCTGGGCTAAGGAAAACATCCGGTCGACTGTGGCGGTCGACCGCAAAACTCTCTGGACTTCATCCGGCCGATCACCACAGTCGACCGTGAGCCATTAAAAAACATAAACGTGTATGTGTATATATGATTAAGCTTAAAGTACTAATACACATAATATAAAACATAAAACTAAATTTACCCAAGCTTGTGATCTTCAATGAAGCTCTATCTTAGTACACTTACAGATGAATCTTGAACTTGAATCTTTAACTTTGAATTACATAGGCTTCAACCACTATTGCGCCAACCTCCATTGAATATGATCATTGAGGCTCGATTCCATCCATCCCCAAACATATTGTTTGTCTACAATAAATAGATAAACACAAACACTAGACAAACAATATTTGTGGTAAATTGTTTGTTAAACATCATCAAAACAAAGAGGCCAACACATTGTTATTCATAGAAGATGATGCATGATTTGTACTAGAAATATTTTCATACTTTTTATGAACATATCCCAAACCATATTTTTGATCAGAAGGTTTTTGAAAAGATAACAAATCATTCAAGTCTTATTTTCCTTTATTAAACTTATTTACATTTAAGAATAACTCTTCATATTTAAGTTTAAGTGAAGCCATATTCTTATCTAAATCTAAAATTTTATTTTTCATAATGTTACATTCAGATTTAAGATAGACATTATTTTCAGTTAATAACCTATTTTTAGAAAATAGTTTATCATTTAATTCTTTTAATTCTTTAATTTGTGAAGATTTTGAGGAAACTAATTCTAAGTTCAATCTATCATTTTTTATTTTTCAATATCTTATAATTAACATTTAAATCCTTAAACTTAATATAAAGTTCATTAAAAACATCTAAAAGTTCTCCATAGTCTAAAGAATCATTTACTTCATCTTATGTCATGAAGCACATGTGGACTAATTCTTCTCTTTCTTCTTCTTCTTCGGAAAAGGATGAATCGTCGCTATCATCCCAAGTCATCGACATAGCCTTCTTATTCCTCTTCTTCTTGAAGTTGTTGAAATTGTTAGAATTTGTGAACTTTGATTTTGACTTGAGTAGAGGACAATCCTTCTTTTTGTGACCTGGCTTATTACAATTGAAACACAAAGAAGAGTTATTAGTATTATTAAATTTGTTTGATTTGAACTTACCTTTCTTAAGAAATCGTTTGAATTTCTTAGTAATAATTGCAATATCCTCATCATCTTCGTCAGATTCATCGGTCAGAGGATGCATTGAAGGCGAATATCTTCTTCTTCTTTGGTTCGTCATCTTGCTTTCTATCTTCAATTTGAACTTCATATGTCATCAAATTTTCATTAACATTTTCTACGGTAAAAGTTGATAAATCATTAGCTTCTTCAATCATCATAGTTTTCTTCTCCTATTCCGGGGTTAGTGCTCTTAGGATTTTTCTTATCATCTCAACTTGAGTATATTCTTTGCCAAGTCCAATCAAGGAGTTAGTAATATATATAAACCTTGTGAACATGATGGATTCATTCTCTTTCATCTTAAATAGTTCAAACCTATGAATAAGAACAAAATTTTTTATTTCTTTAATTTTGTTAGTTCCTTCATGTGTTACCTCAAGAGTGTGCTAAATTTGATGTGATGATATAGACGTAGACACTCAATTGAATTCATTCCTATCCAAGGCATAAAATAATGCATTCATCGCCTTAGAGTTCAGATTTATATTTGTCCTTTGAACAACCGTCCATTCGTTGTAAGGAGTGGTAGGCTTTGTAAATTTCATCTCTACAATATTCCATAGATCATAGCCAAGAGATTGGAGGTAGATCTTCATTCGACACTTTCAATAGTTGTAGTTTGTGACATCAAAGAGAGGTGGTCGCTGTGTGGAATGTCTCTTTTTGAATTGTGATGTATTTATTGTACTTGATGATGCTATCCTTCACCTTGCTCTGATACCAATTGTAGAATCTGATCTAATACACACTAAAACACTAGAGGGAGGGTGAATAGCGTTCTTTTAAAAATTATACAAATTAAGTAGATTATAAATTATAATAAAGATAGCAATAATCACAAAAATTTTCAATCATAAACACAAGCTTTTATATTGGGATTTTACCTCCCCGGTGTACATCCAGTCCCCAAGCAAATTCTGCTTGAGAGTTACACCATGATTTTAAAAAACTTACAAAATCAAAACAGCAAACCTGAACAATTTGCAAGACCATACAAATTGCACACAATCTCTTCACCAAGAGATTACAACTCTCACACCCGAGAGAACTTTTCTTGAATCAGCAACATAATTCCTATAAGTCTTGATTGTGTAGTGATATGTAGCGGTGGCTTTAGTAATGTTTTTAATCTCTAGAAGTTGCCTAAATAAGTTGTATATTGGATGAAGATCAAAGGCTAACTCAGAGAATACTTTTTTCAACACTTAGTGAAAAATCTGAATGTTTTTAAACTCTTGAGAATGCACAAATATTGAATATTATAGATAGGAATCATTAGTGCAAATTTCTGAACATTAAACCTATTTATAGAACTTGAAAAGACAAGTTTTTAAACCCAATTAACGGATCAAAAACGACTATAAACAGTCAGATTTTCAAACTTGAAATGTCAGAAAAATTGTCTATGTAGTCGACTATAACTCCTAGTAGTCGACTACTCTGAGTTTAAATTCAGGATTTTTCTTAGTAGTCAACTATTCTGGTCATTAGTCGACTACACTGCAATTGACATAAAGTCTGTAATTTTGGAAAGACTCTTAGAAGTTGACTATACTTTGTAGTAGTCGACTACACTGTAATTTGACAAACACTTAAAAATTGAATTTAACGTTAGTAGTCGACTATATATAGCCATTAGTCGACTACATTGTATTTTTACAGAAACTTGATAATCTGTCTAAGTCATGAGTAGTCGACTATAATGTATATTAGTCGACTACACTGTTATTTGACAGAAACTTGAAATTAAGTCTAAGACATGAGTAGTCGACTACTATTGTCTATAGTCGACTACACTATCAAATAACATAAACTTAATATTTCAAACAGTATACATGTAGTCGACTATAAATCTTATTGGTCGACTACTAAGGGGTGAAAAATTATATGAATGGAATATTTTGACTCATTGATAAGTTATAAACTCTAATGGTTAACATAGAGGATTTCTATTGTTAACCAACACACTAAACATGTGTTAGTGTGGTGTAATCACTATGTGTGTATGTGTGAGTGATCAAAGCTTGTACAAAATTTCTAAGTAAAAAAATGTAAAATTTACATTGATGTATAAGCACTTTATCTTCTTTACTTCATGATGTCTTGAACTCATATTGCACTTGTTCATATTTGATGTTGATAGCTGCATTGATATGTTAGTGCACAATAATACTCATAGTGATACGCATAATGAATAAATTGTTATCATCAAAATTATATTTTAGGGACATGATATCGAACACCTTAAACCCTATAAATAGCTGGTTTTTACAACTGAAAAGTGTTGGATTTTGGAAGGTTGACTTTTTGAAGAGATGGAGCTCAGGTTCAGTTTTTAGGCAAACAGGTTGGCGGTTGACCGGTGCGGTCGACCGCATTCGTGCACAGAAGCTACTGGGCGTTTGGATCAGTAGCGGTCGACCGCCGCGGTCGACCGCCGAACTCTCTGGACTTTTGGATCAGCCGCTGGATGGAGGGCCGGTCGACCGGGATGGATTGCGGTCGACCGCACCGGTCGACCGCCGCTACGATTTTGAGTTGGGTCTATTTTTAGACCCGTTTCATTTTGGATTTGTATAAATACTCTTTGGGTGTTTTTTAGGGTTAAAAGCAAGGACGAATTTGAGCAGATAGAGAGAGTTTTCTTTGAGCTTCTATTCTTGGAGCAATTGAAGAGATTGAGAGTTGATTGTAGAGGGTTTTTGAGAGATTTGTAACCCTAGTTTGTTCCTCTTGATTTCTAATAGTGAAAACTCCACCCTCCTTGCCCCGTGGACGTAGGCATCTCGTCGAACCACGTAAAGACTGGTGTTTGATTGTTTGTGCTGTTGATTTTGGTTGATTCTTTATCTTTCTCGGCAATTGTTTTGGTTTCTCAAGGCACAACAATTGGTATCAGAGCTCTGGGCTACGCTTGGGCTATTTTGGAGGAGTAGATCGCTTTGGAAGTTCATCTAGGGCTTCGTTTGGTGATAAAGGTGGGATCTTTTTTTGGTAAAAATCTCGTCTTTTTCAGTTTGGATCTATTTCTCGTTTGTTCCGTATTGGTTTGGTGGTGCTTTGAGATATATGGCTGAAAAAGATAAAAGTGGGGAGGGTTCTTCTGATGTGAAGGCCCCCAAAGTTTGAATATACATTCTATGAAAATAGATGCGGAAAAGTTCAACGGCACAAATAATTATGGACTTTGGCGATGCGAAGTCATGGATGCACTAAATACGTAAAATTTGGAAGATACATTAGAGTTGGACGGGAAATCGGCCGACGTTGATGAAAAGGTTTGGAATAAAATGAATAGAACGGTGTGTGGTGTGATTAGGTCTTGCCTTACCCAAGACCTTAAATATGATGTGATGAATGAAACTTCGGCAAAGAAGATTTAGGAGGTCCTAGAGGGCAAATATTTGACGAAGAGCGTCGAAAATCGTTTGCATTTGAAGAGGAGGCTTTATCGCTTCCAATTGAAGAAGGGGACATCCATTAGTGATCACATGAACCACTACACGAAGCTACTTGCAGATTTGGCGAATGTAGATGTTATTGTTGAAGATGAGGATAAAGCATTGTTGTTATTGAGTTCCTTGCCCGACGAGGAATATGAGACCTTCGTCCTCACTCTTATTAATGGAAATGCATCTCTTTCGTATAGTGAGGTCACCACAGCCCTTGTGAATTATTAACTTCGAAAGAAGGACAAGGAGACTTTCATTGAGCCGGTTGCGGGGGCATTGGTTGCAAGAGGTAGAAGTCCAAACCGTGGAAGAAGGTCGCAGTCTAGAGGGGGGCATCCTGCAGTTGGTAGGAATCAGTGTGCCTTTTGTAGAGAGGATGGACATTAGAAAGCCGAATGCCCAAAATTACAAGCTGTGAAGAATAAAGGGAAAGCTATTCAAGCTTCAGAGGTGAATATTGCCAAGGCTAGTGGTGATGTTTCAGATTCAGATTCTTCGGGCTATTCGTGCCCAGCTCTTCCGTCAGTTGATGTTGCCGACTCCACCGAGTGGATGTTGGATTCTGGTGCTACTTACCACATATGCCCTAGAAGGGATTGGTTCTCCAGCTTTTAGGAGTTAGAAAGAGGGGATGTTGTTCTTATGGGTAATGATCACAGATGCCCTATTGGTGGTATTGGTACCGTTCAGATTCGGATGAGTGACGGGATGATCCGGGAGTTGGCTGATGTGAGGTTCGTTCCTCAACTGAGGAAGAACATAATTTCACTTGGGGTATTGGAGGCATCATGCTATAGGGTGACTTTGGTGGATTCTCGCTTGAAGGTCACATCAGGGTCCATGATTGTTATGAAGGGCGTCAGACGGAGTAACTTGTATTATCTGCTTGGGAGCACAGTAGTTGATAGAGCGCTGACGACTTCTATGGCTACACTGTGACATTGTTTGGTGCTGGGATATATTATTGGTTACACCGTGCACAGATTGTTGAGGAGTGCTATGACCTACAGATTGAAGTCCTGTGAGCATATTGGGATGAGCGAGAAGACCGAGGTGGAGTTCAGCACTTCTATCCATCGATCGAGGGGTCTTATTGGAGGTGTTCAGTCAGGCATTGAGGGGCTTTCCGAGGAGGCATCATCGAGAGGTAATCGTTATCTTGTTTCCTATGTTGGGGATTGTACTAGGCATAATTGGGTTGCAACCAAGTCCCGTTGGTATAAAGCCCTAGTAATCCGCAACAGTTGGAGGAGGTGTATGGGCAGAAAGGTTACCAGTCGTACTTGTTCTAGTAAGGGTCCTTTCTTGCATTGGTATCGAGCTCATGGAAGTTGGAGACACTTCAGAGGAGATGAGACAGTGGGGCGACGTGATGAGATGGCAGATTTAGTGGGCCGTTCTTTTCTAGAGGAGGATCGGCGTTGGTTGTCGAGCAGTGGATCTGGTATTCGGGCTTCGACATGATTGGGCTATCTTATGAGGTTGCCGACTGCTGCGTGTAGAGTTGTTAGATCTGGTGGAGCTGCTTCAGATTTTGGTCGGCGTCGGATATTTGGCTACCCAGCACTTGGTCACATCGTTGATGTGAGATTGGATCCGATTGCGCATTTGGGATTCAGGAGTTCATTCGGCTATCAGTTAGGAGCTTCTGATTTTGGTCTGAGCAGGGTTATCACTTTGGACTCTCGGCAGGTGGAGAGTATTGATCAGGTCAGAGGGATATCGCAGCGGGTGGAGGTTGATGCTACTCCACATTGGGTGGGGATTTCCCCACGTACTCCAGGTCATTCTGTATTGGTTGGGATTCCAACTGAGGTGGCATAGCGTGGGAGTCATTTATTTATAGGTGCAGATGATGAGGTGGTTGATTTGGATACAGCTGGTGGATATGTTTTTTATACGGCCATTGTTTCACCCCAGGTGGAGGTGTTTGGATCGCTTCAGTTTGGGGCCGTTGATGATGCTATCAGCCACAAGTTGGATTGAGGGCCTCTAGAGGCCATTGGGTGAACTACGTGAAGGCTTGATTCCTTGGGCAAGAGGATACGTAGGCAGTCTTTATGATGCAGCCGATTTGGTGAGCGACATCGACATTTGGGGTGAGTGTTTGCACTCCCATTTGGGTCTCAGCAAGTGAGGCATTTGATATAGTCGGTGTAGGCTCAGTTGTTTGGTGAGTAGACACAGTTGTTTTGGGGTTGAGTGTTCGCACTCCCGTTTGGGTCTCGACGTGTTGTGATTGGAGTCCGTTGTCATGAGTCCTTTGCCATGACGTACTGGATGCAACAGCTGAGGCATTGGTTTGTTCGGTGTCGGCTTAGTTTTGAAAGAATCTTCGCCGAGGTGGAGATTTGAAGAGATGGAGCTCAGGTTCAGTTTTTAGGCAAACAGGTTGGCGGTCGACCGATGCGGTCGACCGCATTCGTGCACAGAAGCTACTGGGCATTTGGATCAGTGGCGGTCGACCACCGCGGTCGACCGCCGAACTCTCTGGACTTTTGGATCAGCCGCTGGATGGAGGGCGGTCGACCGGGCCGATCGACCGCGATGGATCGCGGTCGACCGGACCGGTCGACCGCCGCTGCGGTTTTGAGTTGGGTCTATTTTCAAACCCGTTTCGTTTTGGATTTGTATAAATACCCTTTGGGTGTTTTTTAGGGTTAAAAAGTAAGGACGAATTTGAGCAGATAGAGAGAGTTTTCTTTGGGCTTCTATTCTTGAAGCAATTGGAGAGATTGAGAGTTGATTGTAGAGGGTTTTTGAGAGATTTGTAACCCTAGTTTGTTCCTCTTGATTTCTAATAGTGAAAACTCCCCCCTCCTTGCCCCGTGGACGTAGGCATCTCGCCGAACCACGTAAAGACTGGTGTTTGATTGTTTGTGCTGTTGATTTTGGTTGGTTCTTTATCTTTCTCGACAATTGTTTTGGTTTCTCGAGGCACAACACTTTCTACTCTTAAGATCATCTTTACAGAAGATCGGCTCAAGTTAAACTTGCCTAGCAAGTTCCTTCCGAGCCGAAGTCAGAGACGACTGAAGTTTCATTAAAGCGTGGTGCTCGGATCGTCAATGAGATACAAGATTCAAGCTCTCACCGTCGCCATGAAGGACTCAGTATTAAACAAAGGGAATGATCTCCGTTAATCTTTCTCTCTTTTGTAATCGGGAATCCGATAAAAGGATTGTAATACCCTTTGTCCAAGTTAGTTAGAGAGGTTTTTACATTTTGAGAGATTGTAATTTCTTTGTCTAAGTTAGTTAGAGAGATTTTACAATTTTTAATTCTCATCATTTCCTTTAAATTTTCCCGCAAACAGATACAACATGTTTATTATGTCAATCAGCAGTTGAAACAGACTCTCGCCTATTGTGGGACTGTGTTTTTACCAAAGAAGCTTGAGAATCCATCCTCTTCAAGTTGCGTTTGAGTATCTGCTCCTCAGACTTTGATAGCATTTTACATTCTCATGGATCCTTTATTTTAGAAAAGCATGGCCGTCAGATTTGGTCTATCTTATTCCCTATTTTCTCCTGGAGTTTATGGAGGGCCCGCAATGATCTAATTTTTAGAGATATTGCAATTTTAAATCCTCATTTAACGGCTAATGCTACGTGCTTCGCTATGTCCTGGACAGGTAATACGGAGAAGAAGAAGGTTGCCATTGTCCATGCGATAGCTAAACATTATGCTCTTCACAGTCTACTTCATTGGGTTGAATTTGAGAAGGTCTTGGACAACTTTTAAAGTGGAGTTAGCTTACTATTTTTACATAAAACTAATTGCCAGTTGACAGATTAATTTCTTAATTTTGTTAAGCTAAGAGTGGGTATGTCGATTCCTTGATTTTGTATATACGTATGTGCAACAGATTCGACTTTGGAGGATTAGCTCACTCTTGTTCCAGTTTTCAAATGACGTCAAAGGAGCTCTTGTTGATCTTGGCAAGAGTACTGAGCTCTCCTCCTTAGTCATAGCTCTTGTTGGATTTACATTTTTTTTCTAAAAAAAAATATTTTTCATTACAAAGCAAGTGTTTGTTTATCTAAGCTTGTAAGATAATCACAAGCCTATAGTTGATTCGGCGCAACAATGTTGCATGCAGTACTATTATATACGACATTTGGTGCATTAATTAGCAATTGCAACATAAACCAAACCACATATTGATCTCATAAGTGGCAACGTTCTATCACAATAATGGATTAGTTACATCTATTGGGGTCCACCAGGATGGTTGGATTGATTTACTCTCTTCTGCTCAATGGTTCCAGATTTGAATACACTTTCCAGTTTTCTAGGAATTGAATTGGATATAAGGTGGTCACCAATTTCTTTTGGGTTCTCTTGAAAGGATCGAGTCCTTTTGGTAGTGTGAGGATGAGCTCTCTCTGAGGCATAGGAGTCCCACCGCCAAGTTTCCCTTTGCCAAGAATAAATAATGAATTAATTACGCACCCAATAAACGTGGACCCAATAGCCCCGTGAATGCACACTTCCAACCTGTAAGAAAGTAACTATTACTTTATATAAAAAAAAAAAAATTGGTTATTACAGCTCGTACTAAAAGGCCGGCTATAACAACCTAATATTATTTTCTAAAATAAATGAGAAACGCATATTATGCAACTTAATCTACAAGTCATTAAATATATTATAAAGTAATTATCCAAACCCTGTTTATAGGTAAACACTTTAGGACCTTAAATGTTGCTTTGTGTATCACGGAACTTCATTGCTCAAACTCTGCATCAGAGGGTCAATTAATCAATCTCTTACGTACTTACATATTATTCTAATAATTCGAACATTCTTCATAGATTTGCATGAATTTTGTACATGATCTTATATTATTACTCTTTGGTTTTCGCTATCACCTTTTGCTAATTCTCTGCCTAACCTCCGGATCCTTGTCTCCCATGCATTATTCAACGATAAATAATTAAGAGTCAGACACTAATTCAGTCTAACACTAGTTTTAAAATGTGGAGAGCAAGCTCACGTACAACAGACTCTTATTAGTCAATAAAGCTGATGTAACTGTTTCTTCAAAATTTGCAAAGAGTCTCCTCCCTATTATTCTAGACTCTTTATTACTTGATTGTCGCTCACACGTTAATTGCTTGCTAAGATTTGGATGTCTCAATTATATTACATCTTTTATTCCTATTAGAATGATAAAGCTAGCGATTTTTTTTAAATTTTGATTTCAAGGTAAATTAGAGAGAGCTTTCATGTTTTATTATTGACTTTTTTTGAAGCGAAAAACAGGGTGAGATATCATGTTCAAATATATGTTAGGAAAAAGGTTGTTGTTTAGACCGAATTTAACACAATAATCAGATTTGAACAATTAATAAAATCCAGACAATAGCGGGTTAAAATTATAGCACAGAAATAAAATTGATTCAAAATAAAATAAGTAAAGTTTAGTAATACGGCCTGATGATCGAAGCGTGCAAAGCACTGTCCCAAGAATCTAATTGCCCCCTCTCGTACAGGACTACGCGACAATAGATCTCGGAGATACAACGACCCTCGGTCAAGCGACCTCCTTCTCGTCGGCACGAGCTTCAAGAAAGCTTTTCGAACTCTTCAAGACTTTCAAGAAACCAGCGAAAGTGTAACAGCAGAAAGATATATTCGAAAAGAGAATAAGAAGAGAATAGATTTGTTGTTCATCTGTATTTTAGCCCTCGCAGCTACAGGTCCTTATATAGGATGAAAATCGTTGTTAAGATCCACAATTATCGCCCGTTTAAATCCACGATTAGCACCGTTTAGATCCACAATTATAGCCTGTTTGGATCCACGATTAGCATCATTTAGATCCACAATTATCGCCTGTTTAGATTCGAAAATCTCGCACCCGTTTAGATCCACCAATCTCGCCCATTAATGCTTAACCCCGACTCTAAACCCTCAAGGTGTCGACTCATACCGCCTTTCGTGTCGACCAGAGGGTGTCGACTCATCCTGTTGTCTCGTTCGTTCATTCATGTCGACTAACACCACCTTTCGTGTCGACCAGAGAGTGTCGACTCGTCTTGTCATCTCGTTAGTTCATTTTGACTAATATCGTCTTTCAAGTAGCAAAAAACAAAGATTCAAAATGTAGCAGGTTAAGGGCCCCTTAATCCGAGCTTCATTTGTGTCCGCGGGTCGTGGGCACGCACCTCCCGACCCCGACCCGGCTCGGTTCGGTTCGGCGCGTGCGTGTGTGGTGTGGAGCATAACTCATATTTCTTTCTAAGCATGGGAGAGAAAGGGAAAGCTTATAAACAACCTATATTCTCATCTCCTTTCCAATGTGGGACTAAACTTTCACACTACAAAGTCAAGTTTTAAGTTACAACTCCAGCAATCCCCCACATAACTTAAAACTTAAAATAATTCGGAAATAACAGTAAAAGAAGAACTTTGGAAACAAGATTGCTGGTTGTCTTATACTATGTAATAGGTGGAGGTACCTTTCGGTTTGAACCTTCACTTAGTGACAGTTGTATAGATCCATGAGAGCTTGGTGGACTACGCCTTGAACCAGTCTCATTTATCGGATTTCTACATAAAGCACACATAGTACAGTTTTGAAAAATTTTAAACGGGTTGCGCTATTATCAGCCTTGCGTAGGTATCTTTCATGTGTGTTACTAGGGAGCAGCTCTGATCCCATAGTCACAGTCTCACAACTACACACGTATAGGTGAATCCTAATAAGGATGCGAGCAAGTAAGCATCCTGCCTCATGGGTCTTGGATTCATTAAGAGTTAAACTCATCCTTTCACTTACTTTTTATGGGCACTGATCATCCTAGGGATGGGAGCAAATAAATTCAGTGATCCTCATAACTAATCACTCGTCCAGTTTGTTTCTACTCATTGAACCTCTGTGAGGTTGGGTTGTCACTGTAGTAATTTTTCTTATGGGCTTAACACCATCCCTCTCGATGATTCTAGGACTACTGTCCTAGATAAGCCTTTAGTCAAATAATCTGCAAGATTTTTCTCTAGTCTTAGAAAGTCTAAGGCTATTACATGATTTTTTCTATTTTATATCTCAAGGATTTATGTCGCACTTTCAAGTATCGATTCATTTTCACATTTGCATTCTCTTGGTGACATTTGTCAATCGCCAACCTACAATCACAATGAATAGAAATAGCTGGTAATGGTTTTTGTATTAATAAAATTTTAGTTAGTAAATCTTTCAACCATTCAGCTTCTATACTAGTAGTATCAATAGCTATCATTTTTATTCCATTGTACTTCTAGCCATTACAGTTTGTTTAGTAGATTTCCATGAAATGGCTCCTCCTCCTAAGAAGAACACAAATCCAGTGGTAGATTTTATATCTACTGAGTCACTAATCCAATTTGCATCTGAGTATCTTTCTAATACAGATGGATAACCTTTATAATGTAAATCATAGTTCATAGTTCCTTTTAGATATCTCAAAATTCTTTCTAGAGCATCCCAATGACTCTTATTAGGATTTGATGTATATCTACTAAGTCTATTTACTGCATAAACAATGTCAGGTCTGGTGTAGTTTGTCAGGAATCCTAATGATCCAATTATTTGTGCATATTCTCTTTGTAATTGAGGATAACCTGTATTTTTCTTTAGATGTACATTAGGATCATATGGAGTAGAAACAGGTTGATAGTTTGGATTATAAAAATTCTTGAGGATTTTCTCTATGTATTGTGATTGTGATATCACATATCTATTCTCATTCCACAAGATTTTAGTGTTAAGAATTAGGTCAGCTTGACCTAAATCTTTCATGTCGAATTTTTGTGATAAGAAGTGTTTGATTTCATTTATGGTTTGTATGTCAGATCAAAAATAAGAATGTCATCAACATATAAGCATAAAATCATAATTTTGTTGTTATTGTCTATTTTATGATATACACACTCATCTGTTTGATTAATTTCAAATCCATAAGATAGTATGATCTCATCAAATTTTATGTGATATTGTTTTTGAGCTTGTTTGAGGCCATATAGTGATCTAATAAGCTTGCATACTTTCTTCTCTTTCCAGAAGCAACAAATCCCTCGGGTTGATCCATATAAATTTCTTCATCTAACTCTTCATTTAAGAATGAAGTTTTAACATTCATTTGATGTATTATTAATTTATGAATGGATGCTAGAGCTATAAGGACTCTAATGGTAGTAATCCTAGCTACTAGAAAATAGACATCAAAATAATCAATACCAGATTTTTGGGTATATCATTTAAGAAGGAAGTTTTAACATCCATTTGATGTATTATTAATTTATGAATGGATGCTAGAGCTATAAGGACTCTAATGGTAGTAATCCTAGCTACTGGAGAATAGACATCAAAATAATCAATACCAGATTTTTGGATATATCATTTAACTACTAATCTGGTTTTATATTTATTTATGGTTCCATCAGGTCTGAGTTTCTTTTTGAATACTCATTTACATCCTATAGTTTTGCATCCTAGAGGAAGATCAGTGAGTTCCCAAGTATGGTTTTGAACTATAGATCGAATCTCATTATTTATAGTTTCCTTTCAAAAATGGAGCATCTACTGGTTTCATTGCATCCTCAAATGTAATTGGAGAATCTTCTACAAGTAATGCATAAAAGTTTTCATGAACCTTTTCTATTCTAGTTCTCTTACTTCTCCTAGGTTTCTCTGGACTTTCTAGTGGTCTAATTTGTCTAGAACTGATTTCACCTTGGTTAGAACTAGGATCTGAATTGCTAGAGTTAGGATCTGTGTTGTTTACTCTTGTTTTGTAAGAAAAAATATTTTCAAAGTAATGTGCATCCCTAGCTTTAATAATTGTGTTATTGTCTATCTCATTAATATCGGAGTTGATTATTAAAAATCTATTTGTATTACTATCAGAAGCATAACCAAAAAATATTCCATCTATAGTTTTAGGGTCAATCTTTTTTCTCTTATTCTTAGGTATCTTAACTTTTGTGAAGCACCCCCACACTTTCAGATGATCTAAATTAGGGTTTCTATTCTTCCAAATTATGTAAGGGGTTTTATCAGAATTCTTGAATGAAATTCTATTTAATATATGACAAGCAGTCATGAGAGCTTCTCCCCACAAATTCTATGACGCACCAGAATTAATTAACATTGAGTTTACCATATCCATTAGTATTCTATTCTTTCTTTCAGCTACTCCATTAGACTGAGGTGTATGTGGAGCAGTTATTTTATGAATAATTCTATTGTCTTCACATAATTGTTTTAGTTCATTAGAAGTGTACTCACCACCTCTATATGATCTTAGTATTTTAATTTTTCTATCTAACTGATTCAATTTTTGCTTTATATATTTTGAATTTGTTTATAACTCCACCTTTGGTCTTAGTTAAGTAGAGATAACAATATTTAGAACAATCATCTATAAAAGTTACAAAGTACTTATTACCTCCTCTAGATGTTCTTCCAGAATCACAGATATCACTATGGATGAGATCTAATATCTCAGAATCTCTATCAATAGTTTTAAATGGTTTCTTAGGAAGTTTAGCTTCTACACATATTTTACATTTTTCATCATCTTTTATATTAAGCTTTGGAATTATATTAAGATGCATCAATCTTTTAATTGAACTATAATTCATATGTCCTAATCTTTGATGCCAAGTGATAGAGGGTTCGATATTCAAAACCATTGGAGATGCAAAAGTAGAATTCTTAACATTCAATTTAAAAGGACCATCACATAGAAATCATTTTCCAATAAAGTTCAATCCCTTAGTTATTACAACTTTATTTGATTTAAAAACAAGCTTATAGCCTTGTTGCACTAACAAAGATCCGCTAATCAAGTTTCTCCTAATGTCTGGTGATGCCTTAGATAATCATCTAAGGACACGGCCTAAAATCACATGATTGAGCTATATTATGGATGATCAGCTCTGTTGAACTTAATCTACATATTCTAAAACCCCAACAAACCAAGTTTGGGGTGAACCCATCCTTGTTTGACCCTCCGTTGAGCTATGTGAAAAGTTCTATTCATTCGAAACCGTTAAAATTGATATGAGTGGATGAAGGGTCAAACGACGATGGGTTCACCTAAAACTTGGTGTGTTGGGATTTTAGAATATATAGATCAAGTTTAACGGAGCGGATCATCCATAATGTAGCTTAATCACGTGATTTTAAGCCACATTCTTAGATGATTATCTAAGGCGTCACCTTAGGAACACTTTTCCTATATATATATATATATATATATATATATATATAT
>BQKN01001065.1:676341-711061 GCA_022839385.1 Asparagus kiusianus
TTTCAATATTTGGAAAATGAATAAATTTTTCATTTACCAAAAAAAAACTACTGTTGAAAATTGGGATCAATCAATAAAATCACTGCTGTGATTTCAAAAAGGAACACTGCTGCGTTTTGGGGCTGTTCGTCGCCGCCTGAGAGAAAAATCGGAGAAAAAGGGGGAAGCTTCAGCAACTAAACCCTAGCGCCAAAGGAGGGGGGTTTTATAGGCGGAATTGACAGGCTGGCGACAGCCTGTCGCCAGCGGCCCGCGGACGCAAAGGTCGGGGCAAACGCAGAGATCGGATCCGCAGCGACGCAGAGCTAAAGGGGGAGGTTCGAACGCAGAGCTAGGGGTTCAAACGCAGAGCTCGCCTGGACCTCGCCTGCGTCGACATCGAGCTTGTCGGAGCTCCTCGCCGGCGGTCCTCATCGAAATGAGGTTTGATCTACACCCCCATTCTAACAATCTCCCACTTGGAGATCAAACCGCCGTCAACAGGCTAACTAATCAAGCTCCTCTTCTGTGTGGCTCCGCCTTCATCACCTATGCATGAAGGCCAACTGAAGTTGCGCACAACTCCAGTTTCTGAACTGTCACCGTGTTTGTTAACATATCTGCTGGATTCTTACTTCCTGGAATCTTTTCCAATTTTAACACGTCATCTTCCAACAGGGATCTGATGAAGTGGTACCGAAGCACAATATGCTTCGTTCTGGAATGAAATGCTGAATTCTTCGCCAAGTGTATCGCACTCTGGCTGTCACTGTGCAAAACATTCTTCTCCTGTTTGAATCCTAGCTCTGTCAACAAACCCTGAAGCCATATCATCTCTTTACTGGCTTCCGTCACTGCAACATACTCAGCTTCTGTAGTGGATAGGTTAACGATCTTCTGTACCTGTGACATCCAACTAACAGCTGTAGTTCCAACGGTGAATACATAGCCGGTGGTGCTTCTTCGGTGATCGACTTCACCTCCAAAGTCTGCATCTACGTATCCTTGCACTTCCACTTCTCCCTTACCAAAGTACAAACACTTCTGTATGGTGCCTCGTAGATATCTCAGAATCCACTTGACCGCTTCCCAATGAGCTTTTCCTGGATTCGACATAAACCGGCTGACCACTCCCACTACATGGCCAATATCTGGTCTTGTACAGACCATTGCGTACATCAAACCTCCGATAGCTGAGGCGTAAGGAACCTGAGTCATACTCTCTTTTTCTTCTTCTGATTGAGGAGACTGATCCTTCGACAAGCGAAAATGGCTAGCCAAGGTTGTGCTCACAGGCTTGGCGTCGCCCATGTTGAACCTCTGCAAAACACGGTTGATGTACTCCGTCTGAGACAACCGCAAGAACCCTTTCTTCTTGTCTCTCGTGATTTGCATTCCAAGGATCTTCTTCGCTGGACCCAAGTCCTTCATATCAAACTCCTTTGACAGCTGCTGCTTCAAATTCTTGATATCCTTCATATCTGCTCCTGCAACCAACATATCATCAACATACAACAGTAGGATGATATAACTGGACTGATATCTCTTGAAGTAGCAACAGTGGTCGGCATTGTACTTCTGGAAACCTTCCTTGTGCATGAAGCCGTCAAACTTCTTGTACCACTGCCTTGGGGCTTGTTTCAGGCCATACAAGCTCTTCTTGAGTCTGCACACCAGGTTCTTCTTCTTTTCTTCTGAGAAACCTTCTGGCTGGTGCATGTATATCTCCTCTTCTAGATCTCCGTGAAGAAACGCCATCTTCACGTCTAACTGATCGAGATGAAGATCTTCAATTGCTACAATACTCATCACGGTCTTGATAGTATTTAGCTTTACCATGGGAGCGAAAATATCGGTGTAGTCAATTCCTTCCTTCTGCTGGAATCCCTTGACAACTAGTCGGGCTTTATATCTCCTGGAACCATTCTGCTCCTCTTTCACCCGGTACACCCATTTGTTGTGGAGTGCCTTCTTACCCGTGGGCAACTCAGCTAGTTCCCACGTCTGGTTTGATATGAGAGACTTCATCTCATCTTTCATTGCAAGCTCCCACTTGCTCGCATCTCCACACTGACAAGCTTCATCAAAGCTTTCAGGCCCCCACCATCTGTCAGCAACAGATAGTTTATATATCTCCTGTTGGGTACAGGAGGACGAGAAGATCTTCTCAATATCGGAGCTGGTGTGTCGGGCTCCTGCGCACCATCTTGTCCAACAGGCTCTTCTGGCTGAGGACCCTCTGCATTTGGTTCTTCCGAGAGGTTACTCGGGACATCATCTGCATCTACAAATATTGACTCGCTCTCAGAGTCATCTGTCTTGTGCATATCCTTGTACATCACCTTCTCGTTGAATATCACATCTCTGCTCCTGATCACTTTCTTATTTTCGTTGTCCCAAATGCGGTAGCCGAACTCATCTTCATCATAGCCGATGAAAGTGCATTTCTTTGACTTGGGATCAAGCTTATTCCTACCTTGATCACTAATGTGCACGTAAGCTACACAACCGAAAACTTTAAGATGTGAGAGTTTTACCTCTTTTCCGCACCATACCTCCTCTGGTATTCTGTGCTCCAATAGAACCGATGGACCTCGGTTGATCAAGTAAATTGCTGTGTTAACCGCTTCTGCCCAGAACTGCTTCGGTAGGCCTGACTGTACCCGAATGCTTCTGGCTCTCTCTGTCAGTGTTCGGTTCATCCGCTCAGCTACACCATTTTGCTGAGGCGTGCCGGGCACGGTTCTCTCCATTCTAATCCCGTGCTCATAGCAGAACTTCTTGAATCCGGTGTCTTCATATTCACCGCCATTGTCGGTCCTGAGCTTCTTTATTCTCAGACCGGTCTTATTCTCGACCATAGCTTTCCATCTCCTGAAAGCTTCAAATACTTCTGACTTGTGCTTCAGAAAGTAGACCCACACTTTCCGAGAGTGATCATCGATAAAAGTCACGAAGTAGTGTTTTTCACCAATAGACGCGGTGGTTGTTGGTCCCCACACATCTGAGTGAACGAGCTCTAGCTTCTCTTTCTTGGGGGTTCTGCCACTTGTCTGAAAGCTGACTCTCTTCTGCTTTCCAAGTATGCATTCTTCACACATATCCATCTCCACTGACTGCAGTCCTGGGAGTTTTCCTTTCGTGTGCATGATTTTCATCCCCTTTTCACTCATATGACCGAGTCTCTGGTGCCACAGCTCTGAAGTCTCATTGCCTGCTGTAACTGAGATCAAACAACGTGCACCTGCTGTTATATATAGGGTACCAGTCTTCTTGCCTCGGGCAATTGTTATTGCGCCCTTTGAGATCTTCCAATCATCTCCATGGAAGGTCGTGGTATATCCTTCGCCAGCCAACTGGCCTACGGATATTAAACTCTTTCTCAGGTCGGGAATATGCCTGACATCCTTCAGCTCCTATACTGACCCGTTCAACTTAATTTTCACCACGCCTTTGCCCACAATAGCACATGGTTGATCATCACCAAGATATACATATCCAAGATTTCCGGGGGTATACTTCTCGAAGAATTCTTTCTGAGAGGTAGCATGGAACGACGCTCCTGAATCTAACACCCAAGATTCCTCCTTGCTCTCCAAAGAGCATATCAATGCGTCGTCTCCTCCTGAGGTGGAAGTGACATTCACCTCTGCCTTCGCCTCCTTCTCCTTCTGTGCACTCTTGCACTGATTCTTATAATGCCCGGTCTTTCCACAATTCCAACACTCGATAGCCTTCGAGTTGTTGCTTGGATTCCTTGATTTGGACCTCCTGTCCTTTGATCTACCTCTGAAGTTTGATTTTCCTCGTCCGTTTCCTCTGGTTGAATTTCTACCTCTTGACTCTGTATGCAATACTGAAGAGGTTGTAGCTTCACCCGTCTCTCTCCGTCGGATCTCCTCGCTGAGAACCAAATCACGAACGTCGCCGAACTTCAACTTTTTTTTTCCCGACGAGCTACTCACAGCTGTGACTGTAGCGTTCCAACTCTCTGGTAGGGAAGACAAAAGTATCAACGCCCGAACTTCATCATCAAACTCAATCTCAACTGAACTCAATTGGGTTGTAACCGTATTAAGTTCATTGAGGTGTTGTGCTACTGACGCGCCTTCCACCATTTTCAGATTGAATAACCGCCGCATCAAATAAACTTTATTCGCGGCTGATGGCTTCTCATACATGTTTGAGAGTGCTGCCATAACACCTGCCGTGGTCTTCTCCTTCGCTATATTGAACGCAACATTGCGAGTCAACGTCAATCTGATAACTCCGAGGGCTTGTCTATCTAGAAGGTTCCACTCTTCTTCCTTCATAGAATCCGGCTTCTTCCCCGATAGTGGTTGATACAGATTTTTCTGATACAGATAATCCTCTATCTGCATTTTCCAGAATCCGAAATCTGTTCCATCAAACTTCTCAAGTCTTATTTTCTCTTCATCTGCGGCCATAGCTCCCACTTGAATCTGACTTCTTCTAGATCGTTTCACGCTCTGATACCAGTTGTTGGGAATTTAACGCCGAAATCCCTAATGTAACAGAAACGCAGAATAAAGAAAATACACCAAGTTTTAACGAGGTTCGGCAACTGCCTACGTCCTCGGGAGCCACACAGATAATTTCTTATTTAATCTAACAAGAAATTATAATTCAAGAGCAAATCCCTAAGCTGGGATTTCTCAAATAAAACACTGTAGCTACAGTGTTAATAATTAAAGGGAATAAACCCTTTCAATTCTCACTTGAGAATAAATGAATAACCCCACAATAAAGAACCCCTCTTTTATTCTCTCTCTCTCTTCTTAAATCCTCTATCAACTACTGTTGAAAATTGGGATCAATCAATAAAATCACTGCTGTGATTTCAAAAAGGAACGCTGCTGCGTTTTGGGGCTGTTCGTCGCCGCCTGAGAGAAAAATCGGAGAAAAAGGGGGAAGCTTCAGCAACTAAACCCTAGCGCCAAAGGAGGGGGGTTTTATAGGCGGAATTGACAGGCTGGCGACAGCCTGTCGCCAGCGGCCCGCGGACGCAAAGGTCGGGGCAAACGCAGAGATCGGATCCGCAGCGACACAGAGCTAAAGGGGGAGGTTCGAACGCAGAGCTAGGGGTTCGAACGCAGAGCTCGCCTGGACCTCGCCTGCGTCGACATCGAGCTCGTCGGAGCTCCTCACCAGCGGTCCTCATCGAAATGAGGTTTGATCTACACCCCCATTCTAACAACCTCCTCGACCAACAATTCTTATATGTGAGTGTGACGCTATAACCCAAATAATATCTCCAATCAAATCCACGTGTTGGCATTGATGGTTCTAGTTATGCCGGTATATATATGGATTTTATGGGGCTGATTTGGACTGAGCATCACGTAGCCACTGATTTGAGTGCGTTGATGGAGGTCATAAACCAGGTTTGCATGTGCCCCGTTAGCTAGATATTACACTCTTAAGTTTTACATCGATCTTAATAGAGGCGTTTTAGTCTTTTTCAAGTTAAATTGAGGACAAGAAAATGTTTGATTATACTTGACCATATACGTACGTACGTCAATTTATATTTTTGTAAAGTATACATGAACCTAATTAATCTTTAAGAAGTGAACGAGCAATGTTAAATGTTGTACATGTGAGAAAACTTTAATTACTACCATCTCCTTGCTACGGCCTATGGTTAGCAACAACTCTCATGAAAGACCAGTTAAGTTGATGCAAAACCACAATGATTTGACGGAGAAAACAGTATCCATCTAAATGATAATCCTAGCTAGTTATCACGATCCCGAAATAATATGCAATTTTAATGATTTTTAAAGAACTCAATGACACAAGTCATGCCATGAGCTCGCAAGTGAGTATCGTTAGGTACCGATTCCATGTTCTTCTCCTTTTTTTCTTCCTCATTGTGATAAGTGTGTGCCAATAAAAGATGCTCGGCTTATACAGTCTTCTAACCAGCTAAAAAGAATGCCCAATAGCTCTTTTCCTTCTTTTCTTTCCCCCCTTCCGTCTTAAAGGATCTCTTTCATCATTTCTTTCTACCTCCTTTTCATATATGGTTTTTAATAGCCACACTCCCTTTTCGATGGAATATATTGACTATTCTCTTTGCCTGTGATTTTTAAGCAAAGGTTACTCACATGCACTAGAAGAGAACACGTCCACGATTTGGGTGGGCATGAACCGCTACATACAGCGTGTGGCCCCATACGACAAAGAAAGCTCATGGGCCTACCTTGGGCCCAAAAGTTGTACCGAATGACAGCCTAGGGTCCACAATGTAGGCCCAAATAGAGAAAAATGTTTAAAATGCTAACCTGTTTTTTGGGGAACGAAATGACAAAGGAATCTTCTCTTGTTGAATCACCATCATTGTATTGAGATATACAGTTATGAAAAGCTATCGATGATGGTGAAATTAGGCATCGTCCATGCAATTTGTTCAACTTCTAGAACAAGTTTCGTATCGATGAAATCTACGAGCTGACCAAGTTGTTACCAATGAGGAGAGAGGATTTACATGGACTTCAAGTTTGGTGTGCGAAACAAAGCCTAGAATTTGGGTGGGGGGTTTCTCTACCAATATGGATGAAAATGACTGTGGAAATGTTCCAGCTTCTCACTACCATGAGATATCCTTATCCATGACCATCCCTGATCACTCGCATCCAAATTTAAGACCATAATTTCATACTTATTTTGTTTTCTTTTTACTATTTCTCTTTCCCTTCAGTACCTTCGCCAACAGCTCGTGGTGTTGGCATTTTGAACAAATCAGAAACCATGTTTTTCTGCTTGATAGAAAAGACTCAATATATGTTCTTAAACTGAGAAAATAAACACAAGATGCAAATGATCAACTTTTCACCACAGGTGCAAACCAAAAAGGAAAAGTCGTAGTAGTAGTAGTAATAAAATAATAATAATCATAATAATAATAAGTGAATTTCAACGTGTGAAAAAGTATATTACCCTCTCTTCTTGTGGAATTTGAGAAACTAAATGCAAACTTAGAAATTTCCTCCAAAGACGCGTGGATTTCGCTGTACTCTCACATCGATAACCCTACTCACTAGAAGAAAATACAAGGAAGACGATCTTCTGGAGAATTAGGTGTCGCTCACGTTATTCAAGTAACTGCAAAATACAGATTACAGTCAATAGAGATTTTCAGAGCGATGCAATAATTACAAAAAACGATTATTTGTTTAAATACAGTGTACATAAAATTTTATTCCGTACATGCAATACTTTACTTTTTCTTTGTTTGTCATACTTGTAACGTCTGCTCGCCCATATGGTATTACAATAGCTGTTACGGGAAAACCACAAAAGTTCATACATATTTTTGCCGAACTTATAAAACTTGCAGCATGCAGATGCTGTGTGTCGCCAACTATGCCTTTTCCCTTCATCATGCTATTCTGGTAGTTATCTCAAAATTTCTACTCCTTTTCTCGATATTCATATTGGATGTCAGTCTGATGAAGCGAGGTTAACTAAAGCATACTCATATTGGATGTCAGTCTGATGAAGCGAGGTTAACTAAAGCATACTACAAAGAGCGGATAAGGATAATTCTGATAACCCGTAAAGACGGATTCTAGCACCATCCAACGCCAGCTCTAACTTTTTTCGAGCGTATCTACAGCCCCAATTCACTGCCGAAAGGATGCGGACGATGTTTATTATTATGTCAAAATGATAATTACTCCTCAAGGATTTCAAAAGATAGCTGAGAGATTTACTCTCATAGTCTTCTCTGATGCATCATCTATTATAAATTCAGATCAGTTCCATACTCGAGCATTGCAGGATATAACACCAACTAACCTCCACCTCGCAATCTCATATATGTTCTCATCTACAGGTCTTTTTGGTACAAGCCTGGAGAAAAAAGGCAGAATTAGCGGCCCATATTATCTATTGCCGTGTATCTTTCTCAATGTGACTGCATATGCGATCAAAATATCAGATATTTGAACTTAATATCGTATCCAACATAAAAGCGCACTCATACGCAGATCAACTAATTTAAGGCTGTCTTAAATGTATATGCACGTGCAAAAGAGCATATCTATTTAAAATAAATTTGTACATCTAAGCCTAAGGGGACTACCTCTTTATTTATTTTTTTCTAAAAGGAATTTATAATTTTAATTTATATTTCTTTTAGAATCTAAAATATAATGGATATAATTATATGGGCTCATATCCTATGTTCATGGAGTATAGTATAGAACGTTCTAGAAAACTAAAAAAGAAAGATAAAGATAAAATGTTCATATGATATATGGAATATTCTAGAAATAAAAAAGAGAAAGAAAAGAAAAATGTCTATTGTTAAATTACCTTTTTGTCCTTCCAACTATAGTACAAAATGAGAATATGTCCACCATTCATCCATTTTTTTTATTACCCCTATAATGTTCTCTATAGACTAGTATAGATACTGGATACATTCTAGGAATACACCTATTTGAGATCCTTAGTTGTTCGCGGGACCAGATAAATGCATCTTCTATTACCATATTTAAAGAAAGCCCCATTTTTGGGCCTATAAGCTTCATTTTCCAAAAATACCCTCACTTTTTACATAAAACTTGGAAATTAGTTTTGAGGGCAAATTTGGAAATAATCTAGTAAATTTTCTACTAAACACACTGTTTCAAGAAAAATACCATAGATGCCCACAACTTAGTATTTGTTTAGTAATTATGAGAGGGAAACATGTAAAATTCATAAGAGGAACTAATTGCAATCCCCACTTCCACACATTCAAATCTCAAAAAAACTTAAAAACTTTTTAAAAAAAGAAATATCAAAACTAGCTTCTTCCTTTCTATCCATCTTGCTTTTGTCCGTCTCTAAAAAATCCAATAGTTGTTGTTTTCTTTGCTTCTTATATTTTGGAAGTCATAAAAAAAGACATCAGGATGTCGACGATAACGATTGCACCACTAGGGGTCACAAAGCCACTCCTTAAAGTATCACTGCTGCAAGATTTGATATTTTATTTAAATTGAAACTATTTTTGCAGCATTGTAGAGTTCTTTGTTTGATTTGAGTAGATTTTGAAATTCTGGGTGGTTGGCTTTCAGTACATTTTTTGATAATCGATTTTTTATCTTATTTTTTAAGTGATTTTGTAAGTATTAAATGACATGTTGGAGATGTTAGATTTATTTTGTTTCTTTAATTTGATTTCTAACCTTACCCTCTAATGACACGACGACATAACCTGCCTTGCTTCTCACTATCAGATCTTGCCAGAAAACTCAAATTACATCTCTCCTACATTCTTTTTCATACACGCATTGCATGCACTAAAGTAGTAGTATGTAAGAAAAGAAAAAATAATTTATTGTTGAATATTAAAATCACAACTTACAAGGAATGCTTGTACAAAAAAACTAACAAGACCCGAACTGACTAAAGAACTTTGGAGTTGCTCTTACTGCTACCTCCTCTCATCCTCACAGACATCAAAACCATTATTGCATCGGTGATAGTCATGGTCATTAGTTTTTCAATGACAACCGTCCACTTCTCTTACTAACTTCGACATCAATCGATTTAGCTATACTATTTCAGATTTTGCAAAGCTTTGGCTATTCTTTTAAATCTCACGTGCTTGCATCCTCAAACACCTCTATCTTAGTTCCAAATGATCCATAATAGTGTCTCGATTTCAGAGCAACACATTACATGACACCATCATTTTCTTCAATTCCTAAGTCATAATGCTATCAAGGTATGAATCCTCTTAGTGTTTAAAGGGGTTAATGTTTACCATTTTTTCAGCTTCAATATCTGCATCATCTAGATTTCTCTAACTTTTGAGTATTCTATGCATCCTCAATCTCGATCAATGGTGTTTAACACATGCCCAGTCCCAAAAATCACCTTCTCATAGACAGTTGCTTCTCCATCTATGACATAAAAAAACAACAAGACTGGAGAAACTATCACTAGCAATAAGAGTGGAAGGCATCTACCATTAGCAAAGAGATCCAAAGGTTTATTAAAAGGTGGATTTTAGAGAGAAGACAACCGTGTCACTCTGGACTAGGTCAATCATCTAATGTAGTATTTTAAGAAATTATTAAATAATTTTCATTTTCCTGCATTTGGAAAAGTACTTATCAAGTACGTTTCATGTTTGACATCGCAGAAATTCTTGTCAGCTTCCATTTATGCGTCTCTCACTTTTACTATAAAGAACATACTAGATTTATCCAATCTTGGTTTATGGGGATCTGTTCCGATTTCTTCTAGCTATGTTTATTGTTATTATTGCTCCATAGTAGTTGAATGCACTCAATATACATTGGTTTATCCTCCTATATGGAAAACAGTAGAAGTCTATGCATTTAAAGATATACATTGGTTTATGAAAAATGATAGGGGCACACCCCCAACCACAACTCCAACCACACCCCCTCATTTGCTACAGTACACCGGGCCCCACATGGGATTTTAAAAATTTAAAATCCCATGTTGGGCTGTAGCAAATGAGAGGGGGTGTGGTTGGAGTTGTGGTTGGGGGGTGTGCCCCTAGTGCCACCCTTGGTTTATCCTCCTATCTGAAAGTCTAATGCTTTAAAAGCATTTATCTCTTCCAAACGATGGCAGAAATACTTTTTTTATTGCACCATCAAATATATTCAAACTGATCTTTCCAAATATTTCTCCAAAATATTCTAGTCTCTTAACTAGTTACCAGTTTAGACAGAAGCATCAACATACATTTAGATGGGTCTCCTCTTCTTAAAGGAATCCCGTCTACCAACAAGCTTCTGGTTGAAGGCTTTTTACTACCATAATTATTAGACAGATCCCCAAAGTATTGCTCAGGATCTCTCAAGAAAATTTTTTAATCAACCAACGACCACCAAACTATCCACTCTTACACATCCGGTTGTGTTTGTTTCTCTCTACTTCTTAGAAGTAACTCCTTTACAAGAAACATAGTTTGATTAACTTATTGGAACTTCACAATTTGTCATGAACAAGGGAGCTAAGATACCTAATTACAATATCAAATGTAATATTTCTCTCTCAAACACCTAAAACAAAAGCATCTAACTTCATCTCCTATTTAGAAATAAGATATCAAGTTTGTAACCATCAATAAATGAGAACCCAAAATTTGAGCTTATCTCAACAGAAGTGTGGGGTTATAAGTGACGTTCTACATGTTCAGTCAGAAATTCCCCTCAATGCATATGTTATCCTATCATTCCAGCTTTATGTACTGTGCAAAGAAATTAAACCTAATGATCAAGATCGCTCTCAACTGGTAAGTTCATTTAATTGATGAAACCCCCATGCATGGAATCTACTGAAAACAACTCAGCTAACCACTTCCTTTGGTCAGAATTATTATATACGCTTCCCAACTCCGCCAGTGTTGTGTTTATTGTCAGCATTACCTGTCTCAAGCCAGGATAAAGGAGGGTTGTGTTAGGTAGCAAACAACCAGCGTAAAACATAGTCGGATCCACATGGAAAAATGAATCTTATTATATACTCATTAGGTCGTCCCCACCGCGACGCATTGCATCAATGCCACCCCCGATGCAATGAAAAGCAATGGTGGTTTGATAGGGCGTCCCCCAGAAACGACGCATTACATCGATGTCACCCTGCTGTAATGACAAGCAATGATATCCTAAGAATCTACAATCCTCTAAAGGTTACCCAATAGTATTGGACAAAGACTAGAACAGTCTAAGAGGAATAATGGTAGGACACTTGTACAAGAAAATAGAATTAGATTAGCTACTTGGAATATAGGTACACTTACCGGAAAGACTACGGAATTAGTGAATGTCATGCTTAGAAGAAAGATAAATATAATTTGTGTAAAACCCCGTAAAATTTTTTTAATAATACTATGGTAAATAGTATTAAATAAGTTATATCATGATATATATCATTTAATGATGAATGAGCATGATAGTAATTGATTTGAGACCAATTAAGAATATATATGCATTATACACCGATGCAATTCGAATCTGGAAAAACGACCAGTTAAGAATATATATGCATTACACATCGATGCAGTTCAAATCTAGAAAAACTCAAAAGACAAAAGTTATATGTCTCTTCAATAGCTTTCCAACGCATTTTAAATCACCTCATTCTGAGGTCGGATAAAAAAGTTACAACCAAAATACCGAAGACTGTTTTCCCAGTCTGACTGAGTTTCCTGTTTCGGGTCAGATTTGTTTGTTTTGGGTTTGCCTCTATATATACCTGTGTTTTTCACGAAAAATTCCCTTTTACATCATATTTCTGAATCCTAGCAGGCACCCTCTCCCCTCAAAAACCCTAGACCATTTTTAGTGACTTTTAAGAGCTTTGTGAAGCAAATACTGAGAAATAGGCGAGATCGTCGGCGTTTGGCTAGGGGAAACTTGTTTTCTTGCATCTTTGGATTTCCCAGCAGCGTTTTGAGGCAAGATCATCTTCCTCCAAACCTATCCCCTTATAGAAATTCATGTTTTTAATATGTATAATTGGTTAATCTAATGTGTAGTGCTTATTTCGGTAATTTTAAATCTTAGTTTTGATGATGTTAAATCTTGAAACAACGAAGAGATCAAAAAAATTAATCTTTAATTAATAAAAATAAATGATCATGATCATTTAGTTTTCAGATTAATTGATAATTCTTGTTTTACATGCCATAAACCCTAATTGTCGATGTATGAAAACTTGAGTCTTGAACATGAAACAATATAGTGATATAAACTTGTGAAATAAAAATTCTAGTTTGATGTGTAGATCTGTAAATATAAATACTAAATGAATGAAAGGTATTAATTTGATGTTTAGAATCGTGATTAATTGCTAAGATAATGAACTAATTAGGTTTTGAACCCTAATTGTACAAACTTAATATGTGTAGTTATGTTTAAAGTATTTTTAAACCCCAAAGATCATGTTATGATGATAAATAATTGTTTAGTCAAACCCTAGTATGTTAAACACATGATTAAACATGTTTTTATACCCCCATAATGATGTTCTATAAGTTCTTTTTGTTGAAATTGTCTTTACTTCACGAGACTTAAACCTGAGTTTTGGACTCTGGTCAGTCGACCGAACCTTGTGCATCAGTCGATCGATTACACCCTGAGTTTGTGTAATTTTTTATTTGGCCGAAGCTTGTTTTTACGCATGTTTATGTGAATTGGTCGTCAGTCGACTAATGCCCTAGGACAGTCGATTGACATCATGTCTTGTTTGTGATGATTTTTTTTTGCACATTGCTCGTGAACACGGGGTTCGAGACGTACAACGATTTACACGAACGACATAGACGTACACCTATGGAGGCTTGGCACACGCGGACTTCTGGGAAGGGGATAGTTGCGTATATTGTTTTTACCACGACGGAGAGACGATTAGTTAGAACAATATGTGTATGGATACCATTGATGGGCATAGCTCAGTACTGCTTAAGGTAGTGCGTCGGTATACCGTTGAAGTAGGCCATTGAACCGTTATTGCAGGATATCTGAATAGGTAGTCCGTTCCGCATGGTGATGCGATGAGACTAGTGAGCCGTATTTATAGGATGCCTGAGGAGGCAGTCTGTTCTGCATGGTAATGCGATGAGGATGTCTGAGGAGACAGTCTGTTCCGTACGGTGATGCTATGAGGCTAATAAACCGTACCTATAAGATACCCGAGGAGGTAATCTGTTCCGCACGGCGATGCGATGAGGCTAGTGGGCCGTATTTACTTAGGATGCCTGAACAGGTAGTCTGTTCCGCAGTAGTCCGTTCCGCATAATGATGCGATGATACTATAAAACTTTACAAGAGATAGTACTGTGAAACCTAGGACAGTTCGAGTTTTAGGTAGGAGGTCATTTGAGATAGTACAGTGAAATCTAGGACAGTTCGAGTTTTAGGTGGGAGGTAATTTATTTACGTGGATCACCGTTGAGTTCTTTTGTGCCGGGGTATATGATATTGTGGATTTCACTGGATTATGTACTGATATTCATATTGACTACCTAAGGGTAGAATGAGATGTTGGGTTGACATATGATTTGGTTTGGTTGACATTTTAGTATTGCATTTCTTTATTCCTTTATTTTTAGTTTTGGAGTTGATATTTAGTGATTCATAATTGGAGACATATGATATATAAATGAGGGTTTTCTTATTTGGATTATTTCGCTCGATGTACCAGTCTCGTGTTATGGATTTTTAGGTATTAACCTCATCTAGTACAGGGTAAATAATTTAGGTAGACTATGCATATATAGGCAGAGCCTCCATCATAGCCCTTTCCCTAGGGCAGATGGAGTTTATCTTGCTAGCGCTCTGATTCTGTTGTTTTCCCTTCTTTTTAGGCAGCGGATCAGAGTTTCGAAGAGCCGCAGATTGACAAAATTTTTGCATAGTCGCCGTTATTTTTTGATAGACAGCTTATGCTCTACATTAGTTTAGTATTTATTTAGTGATTTATGAACTAGTATTTCATAGGGGTGGGCAAAAACAAAAAAAAAACCGGTTTTCAACCGAAAAAACCGTCCGAAAAAATAGGTCGGTTAACCAAACCGAATTAAATGGATGAGAAGAAGACTCTAAACCATCCGAACCGAATTAAACCGGTTTGGATCTGGTTTGAACCCCTGAACCGCCCGAAAAAACCGAACCGAATTTTCTAATATAAATACTGAAAAATCCCTAACCCTAACTCCATTTCTCCTAGTAAGTGAACTATACCAGAGCTTATTACTTTCACCCTAGGCTCAAAATCCTCAACGGTTGAGCATCTGTTCCAAAAAATAACCCAAAGTCCTTCATCAGCAACCTATCCCTTCAAGTCTTCAACTCATTTAGCACAACCCAGACTTCTCTGGACACAACCAACATCACATCGATTCGGATAAAAGAAGACAACTTAAAAACAGAAATCTCAGAAAACAATGTAATCTACATAAAACAGATATTAGGCTATGGCGCAACACAAAGGATAAAGACTTTTTTAAGTAAAAAACAAGAGAAAGCGCTCTCCAAATGCTCTTCATTGCATCCAGAGACTGTCAAAAGACATAGCACCATGTCAAAACTCATACTAATTCAACCAGCTGTATTCCTTTTGGAAAATCTTGAAATTGCCCCCAACCTAATGTACTAAAAAACAAAACACTAGCCAAAATTATACGTCGATAATCTTGAAAATCCCTAACTTAAGTAGGTGTTCCTTTAATTATTTCTGGACTATTTGTATGGTTTGTCACTAAATAACTCTTTAATGAGTTTATTATTGTGGTATGGTATGTACTTATTGATATGGTTTGCACTCATTTCACTAATTTTAGTTTTTTTGTTAGTTGTGGCAATGGTGCTACTTCAAACAAGCTCCACATTTCATTGTTTGGGGAAAAAATTAAGTAGACAAAATGGACAAATAATGATACTTCATCAGAAATTAATAGGCAATGATCTCAGGTATGGACAAATTTTTGTGAAATGGAATTAATTCGGCCCAAAACCGAAACCGATCCGAATTTCGGTTAGGCCGAATATTCAGATGAAGGGAAAAAATCTAGATCTGGATGAGAGTTTTGAGAATTCAAAAAATTCGGATTGGATGCGGATTGGGCTTAAAACCGACCCGAACTGAATATGCCCAGCCCTATTTCATTTTGAAGGCTGAGAGCCTTAGTACTATTTCAGTTGACTCCGTGTATTGAGATATTTCACGTTATTTTAGTTCATCAGTTATACTCTTTTTATTCAGTTGGGACATGATTATATTCTTTAGATTTTTTTCTCTTGGCATGTTCATTGTATTTTTACATTTTTTGTATATACTTGTACCTACACTTTTCTTAATTGATTCCACTAGAGATATTACTGTGATGGTGAAACATGTTATTGTATTGTGTGGGTGCATGGCAGGTTTGACATCTCTAGATTCACCTTGGACTGCAACCTCGTGCGAAATCAGGGACGTCAAAATTTGTTTACAAGAAACTAAATGGATATGTGAAAAATCTAAAGAAATTGAAAAGACCAGATATAAACTTCGATACACGAGAAAAGAGAAGAATAAGAATGAAAGTGTTGTCGAGGTAAGAAGAGTTGGAGATAGAATAATACTAATAAAAATTATCTTAGGTGTAAAGGTTATTAATAGTATTAGTACTTATACACTATAAATAGGCTTGTCTGAGAGTACGAAAAGGAAATTTTGGGATATGTTAGATGTATTAGTACAAAAATCTCATTTGGAGAGAAATTATTTATAGGAGATCTTAATGGGCATGTTGGTAAGGATAATAACGGATATGAGAGGATACATGAAGGTTTCGGGTATGGAGATAAGAACAATATAGATAAATTAATTTTAAAGTTTGCAATATTGCATGATTTGATAATAGCAAATATATTTTTTAGAAAAATAGATGAACACTTAATAACCGTTAAAAGTGATTTTAATAATAGTCAAATAGTCTTTTTTCTAACTAGAATGGGGGATAGGTTAATATGCAAAGATTATAAAGTTATATAAGAAGAGAGTTTAAGTACACAACATAGATTGATGGTCTCAGATATACCTATTAAGAAGTAGAGTGGAAAAACTAACGTGAACAAGAGACCAAGAACTAAATGGTGAAATTTAAAAGAAGAGAATTTAATACATTTTAAAGATAAGATCATGAAAGAAGATATATGAAACATTGATAATGAGACTAATATTATGTGAAATAGCATCTCTTATTGTATTAGGAAAGTGACTAAAAATATACTAAATTACTAAGAAATCTAAAGGTTAGATTAAACGGTAAGGAGAGTTGGTGATGAAATAAGTGTGCAAAATATTATTAGAGATGAAAACTTTATATAAAGAGTGACAAAAGTGTAAGAGTGGGAAAAATTTAGAAAAATATAAACTGGTAAAGAAGGAAGCAAAAAGAGTGGTTAGTGAGAATATATACAAGGCTTATGAAAATTTTTATAAGAAGTTAGAATCTAAGGAGTGAGAGAAAGATATACATAAGCTTGCTAAAATTAGATAAAGGAAGAGTAGAGATTTGGATAATGTTAGGTGTATTAAAAGTGAGGATCATAAAGTTCTAGTGACCGACGGGGAAATAAAAGAGAAGTGGAGGAGTTATTTTTAATCAATTGTTTAATGATAACCAAATAAGTGGGCAAAATAGAGATTTTGACCATATAATGAATGATAAAAACTATAGATATTGTCGAAAAATTAAGATTATCGAGGTTAAATATGCTCTAAAAAAAATAAAAAGTGAAAGAGTCGTAGGACCGGACGATATCCCTATTAAAATTTAGAAATATCTTAGAGATGTAGATTTAGGATGGTTAACTAAACTATTTAATAATATTATCAAGACGAAAAGAATGCTGGATGAGTGGAGAATTAATACTTTGATATCGATATATAAGAATAAAACGGATATACAAAGTTGTTTAAATTATCGAGACATAAAACTCATGGGTCATACTATGAAACTTTGGGAGAAGGTAATTGAGCAAAAACTAAGAAAAGAGACAAGTATATCTGAAAATCAATTTGGTTCTATGCTTGAGAGATTAACTATAGAACCTATACATATTTTGAGATTGTTGATGGAGAGATATAAAGAGAGGATAAATAATCTACAAATGATTTTTATTCGATCTAGAAAAGCTTATGATAGAGTGACTAGAGAGGTAATATGGTGGGTGTTAGAAAAGAAACATGTATTTAGTATATATATTAATGTGATTAAAGATATGTATGATAGAGTAACAACTAGAGTAAGAACTAATGAATGAGTGACTAAATCATAACGTATTACCATAGGTTTACACTAAGGGTCAGCTTTAAGTCTTTATCTTTTTGCATTAGTTATGAACCAACTTACTGGACACATTTAGGATGAAATCCTATGGTGTATGATATTTGCCGATGATATAGTATTAATTGATACAACTAGAAGAAATATTATTTTAAAAGTAGAAAGATGAAGACAAGCTCTTGAATCTAAATGTTTTAGAATTAGTAGAACAAAAACAAAATATATAGAGTACATTTTTAGTAAAACTAGGAAAAAATGAGAGCCTATAGTACATATCGATGACTAAGAAATATCTAAAACTAATCATTTTCGCTATTTAGGATCAATCATTAGGCATCATGGTGAGATAGAGGATGATGTTGTGTATCAAAGCAAATAGGGATGGTTCAAATTGAGGAGTGCTTCGAGAGTCTTATGTGCAAGGTTTTAAATATCAGATGTCGGGCTCATGCCGGACGGCTGAAATACATGTCGGATAGCGAAAATCGAGGATATATCGGAGGACATGGACTAAATATCGGATTATCATATCGGGTGATGCGCATATGTATAATATCATGTCCTAAATATAATATAAGCATTCCTAAATTTAATATTAACATACTTTATATATTTTATAAACTAGACATATAAAAAAGTAAATAATATATGATGTTTATGGATTTAGACAACCAATTATATTTGCATATTTAAATCAATTGAATATTTAAATCAATTTACACTAAAAAGTAATCAATTGCTTAGAAAGCGTACAAGGGGTGATAATTTTACTTCTCAATTGCTTAGGAGTTTCTAATTTCAATTTAATTTCAGCAACAACTTCGTACGAATTCAAGAGAGCGATCTGATATTAAGGAGTGTTAATTGTTAAGTATCTCACTCTCTCCTGTGCATTAACATTTAAATTTGTTGCATTTCAATTTTATAATTCAACTACTAACTTAAAATTAGTTTTATTTGACAGGGGAAAACTGAAAAGATTCAAAGGGAAAACTGAAAAGCTTACATGAATGATTTTGATGAAGTGTTTTTAGCAGTCAGCAGCCCTAGCCCCTCGGCACAAACTCAAATTATAGGAAAAAACCAATCAAGCAGCCCTTGGCTCGGCATAAACTAAAAATGCAAAAAAAAAAGTTAAGTACTGAAAGAGAGGCACTGTGAGAGAGAGAGATGTCTGATGGCTGAAGCCTCAGGAAGAAAGAACTTCGAACTTTGAAGGTGGTCGAAGGTGGCTGAAGCCTCAGGAAGCAAGAATTTCGAAGGCGCTGTGAGGAAGAGAGGAGAAGCCGAGGACAGGGAGGAAGAGAGGAGGACCCGATGGCGTAGGGAAGAAAGAGAAAAGAAGGCACCGCTGTGAGGACGAGAGGAGAAGCCGACGACCACGAAAGCAAAACGACGAAGATGAGTTCGTCGCGAGCCCTAGGGTTTTTCTTTCTTTCTTTTGATCTGGTGTCTATCGGGTTCGAAAAGATCCTCTATATCCGATAAAAGGGTCAAATGGGTTTCACTGAACCCAAACCCAAACCTTTGAACCGATAAATGGGCTTATCGGCCGATTTTTCAAAAATGAAAAGTCGACCGATATGACTGATATTCCGCCGATATATCCGATTTATCCCTAAAAAACGACATGCGACTTAAAACTCCCCGATTTGTGTCGCTCGACCCCTCAATCCACTATATCGGCCGACATGTCCAATATGTCGGTCGCTATTTAAAACACTGCTTATGTGATCGTAGAATACCAATGAAACTAAAAAAATCTATAGGACGGTTATAAGACCAACTATACTTTATGGGTCAGAGTGTCGGGCAATTAAAAAATAATATGTTCAAAAATGAGTGTAGCAAAAATGAGAATGTTATGGTTTTGTGGGTATACATTAAAAGATGGGATAAGAAATGGATGCATCCGTAGTAAAGTAAAGGTTGCGCATATTAAGGATAAAATGAGAGATAATAGATTAAGATAGTTTGGTCATGTACAACGGAGACCCCTTAGTACACTAATTAGAAAAAACGATAATATTAGAGTTGATGAGACTAGGAGATCTAGAGGTAGACCTAGAATGACTTGGTTAGAAGCAATTAATAAGGATATACTTAAGACTAAATTAGTAGAGGAAATGACCAATAACCGAATAGAATGAAAAACTAGGATTCATATAGCCGACTCTAAACATTTAGGATAAAGACTTGATTGTTGTTGCTGTTGTTGGTTCCCCCTTTGCTTCGAACGATGTAGAATTCTAGAATAGCCTTAAATTCTATTTCACTTTTACCTTAACACCTAACATATAATCTCCACTGTACATTACAGATCTTTTTCATTTAGCTTATTTCTGAAATATTTAGCTCATCGTTGCGCGATTCTCCCAGACCCCCTCGATCCATCGTACAATTCCAGCAAATCGATTTCCAGTACATTTGCAAACTGATTCCCTCCGATACATGAACCAGTGCCCTATAATTAGTGTATCACTTATAAGTATGCTAGATACAAAGTCTCTTTAAGTGCACATGCACAAGACGCAAAGCAATGTGTATAATTAAGTGAAGAGAGACACAACACAACATGGTTTTAAATATCGGTCGATAATCCGATATTATCGCCGAGTTATCGGATTTGGGAGCTTTCCGCTAGGATAAATAGGATTTTTAATCGGTTATCGTTTTTTGAGTTTTATCGGCTAGTTATCGGCGATAAAGGTACTTATCGGCCGATAAGTAGGCTCTAAATATCGGCTTTATCGACCGATAAGTAGGATTTTGGAGCTTTTACTTTCTTTTGGATTTGCTCTTTGAATGTGTACAAATTATGAACTATTTGTTGCTTTTGGAACTTGGTTGATTGGTGATTAGCTTATGTTTGTTTATGGATATTGATAATGGCTCATAACTACTAAATATCAACTTAGTAAGTTAGTTTATGAATCTCATGATTAAACAATAATTATGTAGATGCGTAGATGGTTCTTCATTCTTGATGTTATCTTATTATTTGCTAGTTTATTATTCCATTTTGACTAACATTATATTATTTTTCAAGCTTATGTTTATTTATTATTTGCTAGTATATTACTCCGATAAATACTACTTTTCCCCGATATATCCTCGATTTTCGCTATCCGATAAGAATTTTGACCGTCCGATAAATCCCCGATAATCGACATTTAAAACCTTGCAACACAATAGAGTATATGAGTCGATGACTTTACTATAACTAAACACATATGTTAATTAAATATAAAATGAAACCATGATCCTAAAACGAGCTCTGTGAAAAAATACAGAACAAAGAAACAAACTTCGTCAAAAAGAAGTATTTAAGTATTTTGTATGGAAAAAATATTAAAATCATAATTAGCTTTCTAGTTTTCTACTAAATTCTTCGGAAAACTTTAAGCGCACCCGGAAAAATTTATAACATACCACTAACCGAACCCGCGTACAGAAGCAAGCTACCACCTAACAAATCCAAATCCAAATCCAAATTTTCTAAGTGGCGAATTACGTACTTGAATTCATATCGTGACCCACTATGTACCGCGTACTGTGTAACTAATTTTAACTACTTTATGGTTATGGTCTATAACCAATATAATTCATATTTCTTAATACACAATACTCATAAAATTTTATTTAATTATATATGTTGTGACTACTGAGGTTGAGTTCAGCGTTCATATTTTCTTCTACATATTGAGTCACTGCACAAAGCGATAAATGCCTAAATTTTAAACTAATCCTATGTTACCATATTTCTTAGTTTTCGAGTTATAAAAAGGTCACAAATTTTGGTAGGTTTTGGTTCATAACACATGTAAGGGTATGTATTATGTACATTTAAAAGGTATAAACATTACAAAGTATGAAGGGGATAGGCTAAATTGATCGGATAGATAGGGATCAGTCATTAGGGCCATCTTTAAAATTATGGATGCCACTTATGTGCATGTAGACAGAGAAGGGGCATACACATACACATCAAGACATGCAAGTTCAACGATACTACTATAAACATTTTCATCTTTATTATTAAGAATCTACAAGACTACAACGCACCGATCCCTATGCATTCAAAAGAAATAAAGAAAACTTGATCATAATTTTAATTAAGCTAGATAAATATCAATGTTAACAATCCAGATTTTAAATCATCATATAGCGTAAATCTCAACTGGAAAAAAAATTCGCTGAGAAGAGGCAAAATACTAGAACTAAATACATCAAAAATATCTCACTGAACCAACTAGTCTCTAGCGTTCTCCGCTCTAGATTATTTCTTCACTCAGTTCACTGACTGTAATTTGTAAAAGCACTTATGTCTAAAAAAGCAAGAGACGTTACAGTAGCCTATTGTAGAATTGGGAATAACGGCGAAGAAGTTCAGGTAAAAAGACACAGGAAACATTTTGGATGTTGCACGGTCGACCACGAGTGGCGCAGCGGTTGACCGCGAACGTGCACAACACAGGAAAAAGTCTCTAGACTTTTGGCGATCGACAGCAATGTCTAGTTCGGTCGACCGAGCCAAACCGTGTAGCAAATTTTGTTTCTGTCGTTGGTTTCAATCAACCGCGATGGGTTCGACGGTCGACTGCGAGTCGGGTATGGGCCTGATTTTGGTTTCCTGATTTGTTTGGAATTTGTGTTTGATATAAATTCAAGCACACATTTTAGGGTTTCTAGAGTGCAGTCAATGGGATATTTGGAACACAGAAAAGAGGTATTTTCTGAGCTATTGGTTAGGGTTTTGATTGGAGAGAATTAGAGATTTATTTGTGAGATTAGTTGGTTGGTCTGAGTGATTTGTAATCTCAGTTTGTACTCTTCTTCTCTATTAGTGAAAACATCATCCCCTTCTTGCCCCGTGGACGTAGGCAATTTGCCGAACCACGTTAAAATTGGTTGAGTTTATAGTTGTTATTTTGTATTGTTTGGCCTTCTCTCGGTGTTTGTTTGATTTGGTCTCTCGAAGCACATCGGTTTGGTTTTGACTTCTACTGCACACAACAAGTGGTATCAAAGCTCGGGCTACGATTGGGCTATTTGGAGGAGTAGATCATTTTGGAGTAGATCATTTTAGAGGCTCGTCTAAGGCTTCGTTTGGTGATAAATGTGGGATCTTTTGGTAAAGATACTATCTTTTTTAATTTTAGATCTATTCTTCGTTTGTTCCGCTTTGGTTTGTTAGTGCTTTGAAAAAGATGGTCGAGAAAAAATGAGTTGTGAAGGGTACTTCCGGCGTGAAGACCATCCAAAGTTTAAATATCCACTCTATGAAAATAGATGTGAAGAAGTTAATGGTACAAACAATTGTAGTCTTTGGAGATGTGAAGTCTTAGATACGCTCAACACGCAAGATTTGAAGGATACATTAGAGTTGAACGAGAAACCGGACGACATTGAGTAAAATGTTTGGAAGAAGATGAATAGAACGTGTGGTGTGATTAGATTTTGTTTAACCAATATTTGAAATATGATGTGATCAATGAGACTTCGACTAAGAAGATTTGGGAGATCCTTGAAAGTAAGTATTTGATCAAAAGTGTATAGAACCGCTTGCATTTAAAGAGGAGGTTTTATCGCTTCCAATTGAAGAAATGAACCTCCATTGGTGATCATATGAACCACTACACGAAGCTTCTTGCGAATTTGACGAATATAAATGTGATGATTGAAGATGAGGACAAAACGTTGTTATTGTTGAATTCCTTGCCCGACGAGGAATATGAGACATTCGTTCTTATTCTTATTAATGGGAAGGCATCTCTTTCGTATAGTGAGGTCACCACTGTACTTGTGAATTATCAGCTTCAAAAGAAGGATAAGGAGACTTCAATTGAGTCGGTAGCAAGGACAGTGATCGCGAGAGTAAAGAGTCCAAACCGTGATAGGAGATCGCAGTTTAGAGGGACACATCCTGGAGTTCGTAGGAATCAGTGTGTCTTTTATAAAATGGATGAATATTGGAAAACCGAATGCCCAAAGTTAATTGATCGAGCCGGGAAAACTAAGGGGAAAGGTCTTCAAGCTTTAGAGGTGAATATTGAGACTAGTGACGACAATTCAGATTTGGATTATTTGGGCTATTCATTAGTACTATCATTAGTTTGTGTTGCCGACTCTACAGAGTGGATGTTGAATTCGGGTGCTTCTTATCACATTTACCCTAAGAGAGATTGGTTCTTCAGCTTTGAGGAGTTAGAAAGAGGGGATGTCGTACTCATGGGTAATGATCATGCATGTCCTATTGGTGGTATCGGTACCGTTCGTATTAGGATATGTGACGGAGTGATTCGGGAGTTGGATGAAGTGAGGTTCGTTCCTTAGTTGAAGAAGAACATCATTTCACTTAGAGTTTTAGAGGTAGCATGCTATCGGGTGACCTTAAATGATGCATCTTTGAAGGACACATTTAGGTCCATAATTGTGATGAAGGGCGTCAAAAAGAAAAATTTGTATTATTTGATTGGAGGCACGGTGATTGGTAGAAAGCTGACGGCTTCTTTGGATTTAGCTAAATTGTGGTATTTGTTGAGGCTGAGATATTTGATTGGTTATGCCGTGTATGGTTTGTTAAGGAGTGCTTTGACCTGCAGATTGAAGTCCTTTGAGCACATTGGTATGAGCAAGAAGACCAATGTGGAGTTTGGTATTTCTATCCATCAATCGATGAGTCTTTTAGGTGGGGTTCATTCAGACATTTGGGGGCCTTCCAAAAAAGCATCATTGGGAGGTAATTGATATTTGGTTTTCGTAGTTAGGGACTATTCTAGGCATTGGTAGGTTGCAACCAAGTCCTGTTGGTGTGAAGTCCTAAAAGTCGACAACAGATGAAGAGAGTGTATTGGTAGAAAGGTAACGCGTCATTCTGATTTTGATAGGGGTTCTTTCTTACGTTTGTGCCGAGCTCACGGTAATTTAAGACACTTCATTGGAGAGGAAACATTAGGGCGACAAGATAAGATGACGGTTTTAATGAGTCGTTCCTTGCTAGAGGAGGATCGGCGTTGGTTGTCGAGCATTGGATTATAGAGGAGTTTTGGGGCTTCGATATATTTGGATCATCTTAGTCGTAAGTTGCCGACTGCGGTGTTTGGAGTTTTTAGATCTGATGGAGCTGCTCCAGATTTTGGATTGCGTCGGATGTTTGATTGCTCAGTATTTGGTAACATCGAGGATGTGAGATTTGATTCGATTACACATTTAAGATTCAGAGGCTCGTTTGGTTATCAGTTGGGAGATTCTGATTTAGTTCTGAGTAGGTATGTCATATTTGACTCTCGGCAGGTGGAGTGTTGATCAGATCGTTGGGATATCGCAATGGGTAAAAGGTGATACTACTCCATGTTGGTGGAGATTACTCCACATACTCCAGATCATATTGCATCGTTTGAAATTCCAGCTGAGGTGACAAAAGTTGAGGATCATGTTGTTTTGGATGCAGATGACGAGTTGGTTGATTCGAGTGTAACTGATAGACATAGTTTTGATTTGGATATGATCATTGGTTCACCTCAGATGGAGGTGTTTGGTTAGTTTCACTTTGGGGCCATTAGGAGAGCTATTAGCTGCAGATTTGTTGGTGAAGAGTTAAGAACTCTTCTATTGGATTTAGGGCCTTTGGAGGCCATTTTGGTGAACTACGTGAAGACGTGATTCCTTGGGCAAGAGGATACGTAGGCAGTCATTTATGATGCAGCCGGTTTGGAGAGTAGACATCGATGTTTGGAGAGTGATCACATTCTCATTTGGGTCTCGACTTGTTGTGGATTGAGTCCGTTATCGTGGATTACTTCCACTTTGTACTGGATACAATAAGTAGGATATTTGGTTTAGTTGGTGTAGGCTCAGTTTTGAGAAAACTTCACAGAGATGGAGAATTGTAGAATTGAGAACAACGGCGAAGAAGTTCATACAAAAAGACGCAGGAAACATTTTGGATGCTGCACGGTCGACCGCAACTGGCGCGACGGTCGACCGCGAACGTGCACAGCACAGGAAAAAGTCTCTGGACTTTTGGCGGTCGACCGCGATGTTTGGTCCGATCGACCGATCCAAACCATGTAGCAGATTTTGTTTTTGTCATTAGTTTCGATCAACCGCGATGGGTTCGGTAGTCGACCGCGAGTCGGGTATGGGCCTAATTTTGGTTTCTTGTTCTATTTGGGATTTGTGTTTGATATAAATTCAAATACACGTTTTAGGGTTTCTGGAGTGCAGTCAACGGGATATTTGGAGCACAGAAAAGAGGTATTTTTTGAGCTATATCGGTTAGGGTTTTGTTTGGAGAGAATTAAAGATTTGTTGGTGAAATTAGTTGGTTGGTTTGAATGATTTATAATCTCAGTTTGTACTCTTATTCTCCATTAGTGAAAACCACGTTCCTTCTTTGCCCCGTGGACAAAGGCAACTTGCCGAACCACGTTAAAATTGGTTGTTTGAGTTCGTGGCATTATTTTGCATTGTTTGGTCTTCTCTCAGCATTTGTTTGATTTGGTCTCTCGAAGCACGTCGGTTTTGTTTTGACTTTTGCCGCGCACAACACATTATTCCCCAAATCTACCTCCAGTTTGAATCAGAAAAAGATTTTCCCAACTCTTTGTTTTCGAGTCCTCTATCACAAATGCAACTTTAAGAATAATGAGATGCATAACAGTAGCTTGAACCCATAAAAAATTTACCTCCAGGGGTTCTCCTGAAATCTTGACGCACTTCTGCATAGCTTTTCCTACAAGACCCAATCAAGACCCAATCTTCTCGTTCCCCATTCCTTCTTCTTCATCGATTACAAACTCCTCTTCTTCAATGTTCAAAACCCTAGTTTCAAAATCACCGTCCTCATCGATCACGAAGCAGCATCCAAAGGTGCCCTCATCATCGACATCGTCCTCAATTTCCTCTTCCTCTTCTGCTGTGCTTTGTCCTCCCCGCCGCTGAGATCCCAATCCTCGCCGACGGCGTTGTCGAGATCGCAATCGCCGTCATCTTCGTCGGGAACATGGACGGCAGAGACGGAGGTATCTCTCTGAAGAAGCATCTCATGGCGATCGAAACCCTAGGAATGGTTAGGGTTTAAAAAATAGAGGAGGGGAGCTAAGAGACGACGCCGCTGCTCGCAGCCTGCCTGATTCACGCAGAGGATTTTTTTTTTTTTTAAGACTGGGCCAAATAGATAGATAGAAGCCTAATTAATTTTGAGCTGAAGGGTAGGACAACAGTAGATGGGCCTGACCTGATCGGGCCTACGGCCACAACAATAAATCTGGGGTGTAATTAGCATCCGGCCACAACAATAAATCTGGGGAGCAGTCTCCTTACTGATCATCATAAGTATGTGGCCACGCATGCTCATAATGATGTCTACTTATTTATAATCATAGTCATAAATCAGTTTTATAAGAAAACCACACATGGGTGGAAACAATCGATGACTTTAACATTCTCTCTTTTTGACATGCATCCAGTAGCCTGAACTTATATATACAGGGTTTGATGGATATGAACTGGTGGGTTTTTTTTAGCAAAATGAACTACTAAGAGATAGTATAGTCAGACCTATACATTTTGACGTGACTTTCAAAATAAACCTCATCACTTGGCTAACACTTTTCATTTTTAAACCCTAACCCATTTAGCAAAGTGAATTGCCACGTCATATCCATTATTTATATATACATTTATTTCACTACTACAGTCAACACATATAATATGTTAAAGGTTTAAAAATGACCATGAACGTATCATAATCTGTTTAAATACATGGGAACACACATACTTCACTTCGTTGTGTTCACACGTACCAAAGACCGTTATTTTTAAACAAATCCACCAAAAATCACCATTTTCCCTGAGCGCTTCGAATTTGCTTTTCGCGTGGTCTTTTTCTTGTATCGTCGGAGTCAAAGATTCACACCCTTACTCGGTACGACTACTTTTGCATCGCACAAATGTTAACATTAATCATAAAAAGTTTTAAACTATTTGTTTATGTGTAAAATTTAATTATTTTTTCCAATAGAAATACATGGTGTAATTTGTAAATAACCATAGCTTCATTTGATTTAAGTGAGAACAACAAACACGAATCACCGTTTATCGTTTTCAGACAGCTTGATGCAGATATATTTGCTAGACTAGCAAGAGGAACTCCAATATAAAGCTGAAATAACATATACGTTTTTTTCCTAGGCCACCATGTTTCTTTAAAAATTATTTGTGTTTACTTTTTAGTTAAGTGTTTTTTTTTTTTTTTTTTTTTTTTGAGATTCTTGACCTAACCTCAATTAAGGATCATCTCTCTAGCATATTTTTAATATTTATTATTATAACAACTAATTATTATAGCACAACTAAAAAAAATATCTTGAAAGTGAGCCTAGATAGTTGATTGCAATGAAATACGGTTTAAAGGTTATCTATGTATAAATTAATAATCAAGTATGGTTTTTATAAAATAATATTAGTTTAAAGGTGATTCCTAGAAGAAAAAAAAACTAGAATATATTGTACAGATTGAAAATTCTCAAATGTCAAATGCTCTTACGTACTTCAAAAATTAAAACTCCATCCTATAGTTGATCTATGGATCGGCTTTTATAATTTTTCTTAGACATTATATGCAGCTTCCAAGAATATATGTGCAAGTTGGAGATATTCTTATGTAGTTTCCTAGAATATCAAGTTGGACCTAGCTAGGTAGGTTTTTTTTTTCCCCTTCCTCTCCAAAGAACATTAGTTGGAGACAGTTTTAATAAGCACTTTATATATGTTTTAATTAATTTCGAAACAGTATATATAACGAAAGTCAACTATAATCAAGGATCTTCAAGTGTCATATTAGTCTGACAAAGACTAAGCCAAATTTATCCTTATTTTATAATTGCAGCAGTTCAAGTGGTTACAAAAGAAACCTAGATAAGGCACATATAACATATTTTAAGAGAACAAACTGAGTACTTTATATAAATAAATAAAAAGGATGGAAAGGATAAAGAATATAGTCTGAATTTTCTTTTATACTTCTAGTCCAACATCTTTTTCCTAGAACTGATTGGCGATTGAATGATCCTCGACCTCAAGCTAAGTGGCAAAGTTCACTATTTGCTTCGTTTGTAACTACTGTTAGGGTTTTTAGATCAAACCCCCTGATGCGATTTGGAAATAGAGAAGAGAAAAAAAGAAAACAATCATAAACACACAAGATTTTACGTGGTTCACTTCTCAATGTGAGAAGCTACGGCCACGACCGCCGCAGGAGAAAATTTCACTATTTTCGTCTCAATTACAAGTTGCCCTAATCATCTCTTTAATAACTTAGGGGTTAAAACAAAACAGAATTCAAACAGGTCAAAAAAACCCGACATAAGCCAAAATCCGACACGCGGTTGACCGCCGTGGTCGACTGCGACGAACGACAGAGAGTAGAAAATGATTACAGAGTATCGCGGTCGACTGTCGCGGTCGACCGTCGAAAGTCCAGAGACCAACCCAGATTCCTGGGCCTGGCGCGGTCGACCACCGCGGTCGATCGCAGAAAAACCAGAAGCTACCCTGAGTCTTGTGCACGTTTGCGGTCAACCACGCGCCACCCGCGGTCGACCGTGAATCTGCCAAACTGAATCCTCATCGTTTATTCTTGAACTTCTTCGTCGTTAACCATGTTCCTCCAACTTCTTCTGTTTCCTCTTCAATCTGAAGTATAGGGCAGGTCTGATAGTTAGACTTTACATATCCTAAGAATCTCCTACTTGGAGACTAAGTATCAATCTATATCACCTCTCTCTGCGGCGACGGTCTCCATATCATCAAGTAATGAGGCCAACTGAAGTTGAACATAACTTCAGTTTCTCCGTAGTAACAACCTTCGTAAGCATATCAGTCGGGTTCTTGCTTCTTTGAATCTTCACAAGTTCCAACATGTCATCATCCAATGCTGACCTTAGGAAGTGATAACGAACCTGTATATATTTGGTCCTGGCATGAAAAGCTGGGTTCTTTGCCAAATGAATGGCGCTCTAGCTGCCATAATGTAAAACACTCTTCTCACTTTTCTGCCCTAACTCCTCCAGGAATCCCTACAACCATATTATCTCTTTGCTAGCCTCTGTTACAACAACATATTCAGCCTCTGTAGTCGATAAAGCAACAATCTTCTATAACTGGGAAACCCAACTGATAGATGTAGTACCCAAAGTAAACATGTATCATGTAGTGCTCCTCCTCTAATCTATCTCACCAGCATAATCTGCATCAACAAATCCTTGCAGAACTAACTTGCCTCTCTTGAAGCATAAAAAATTTTCTATAGTACCCCCAGGTACCTAAGAATCCACTTTACTGCTTCCCAGTGCTGTTCTCCTGGATCTGACATGAATCTGCTCACAGCTTCTACTGCATGGGTAATGTCAGGTCTCGTGCACACCATGGCGTACATAAGGCTTCCAATGGCTAACGAATATGGAACCTTCATCACATAATTTTTTCTCCTCATCAGTCACTAGACGCTGCTCCTTAGTTAACCTGAAATGACTAGCTAAAGGTGTGCTGACGGCCTTAGCACCACTCATTCCAAACCTCTCAAGCACCCGTCTAATATAATCGGCATGAGATAACTGCAATGTGCCTAAGAGCTTGTCCCTGTTAATCTTCATTCCTAATATCTACTTCGTTGCACCTAAGTCCTTCATGTCAAACTCACTCGATAACTGCTTTTTCAACTTCTTGATCTCACCCATATCCGAGCCGGCAACTAGCATGTCGTCGACATACAATAGTAAGATAATATAACTGGTGCCAAACTTCTTAAAAAAATAACTATGATCAGCATTGCACCTGGAGTATTCGTTCCTATGTATGAATCTATCGAACTTTTTGTACCACTGTCTTGTAGCTTGTTTCAGACCATACAAGCTCTTTTTCAATTTGTACATTATCTTCTCTTTGTCTTTCTGAGTGAACCCCTCTGGCTGCTGTATGTATATCTCTTCCTCTAAGTCACCGTGGAGGAAAATTATCTTTACATCTACCTGCTCGAGGTGTAGGTCTTCAGCTATAACAATACTCAATACTCAGAACTGATCTGATGGTAGTCAATTTGACTACAGGAGAGAAGATTTCCGTGTAGTCAACTCATTCTTTCTGCTGAAACTCTTTGACCACCAATCTAGCCTTGTATCTCTTGGAACCATCATGTTCCTCCTTGATTCTGTACACTCATTTGTTACTCAAGGCTTTCTTTCTTGCTGGCAACTTTGTAAGTTCCCAGGTCTTGTTAGTGTTCAAGGACTTTATTTCATCTTTCATAGCAAGCTCCCACTTGCTCGCATCATCCACTCGACATACTTCATCATAACTTTCTGGCTCTCCGTCACTCAATAATAGGTAATTCAAATGAGCTCTGGGCTGTAGTGATGGATACTTCAGATTTGACTTGGAAACTCTTGCTGATCGCCTCAACTCTCTAGCAGGCGAACCAGGCTCTGCATCTGCATTTGTCCTTTTTGAAGTAATGTCCTCCATCATCTCTTCTACAGCCTCTTCTGCAGCTTCCTCATCAGAACTGGCCTCAAGGTTGCTTCCATTTGAAACATCATCTGACTCGAAGTATGTAGGCTCAGGTTGTACCGAACTGGTGGACTGAACAGCATCATGATCCTTGTAGAGGACTGCTTCGTTGAAGACGACATCCATGCTCCTGATGTCTTTCTTGTTCTACTCATCCTAGAACTTGTAGCCAAACTCATCACCACCATAGCCAATGAAATAACATTTTAGTGACTTAGAATCAAGTTTATTTCTAACATGATCACTCAAATGAACATAAGAAACACAGCCAAAAACTTTTAGGTGAGAAAGATTTACCTTCTTTCCACTCGATACTTCTTTAGGTATTTTGTGCTCCAAAAGCACTGATGGTCCCCGGTTGATTAGATATGCAGTTGTGTTAATTGCTTCTGCCCAAAATTACTTTGGGAGTCCTGCTTGAAGTCGCATACTTCTAGCTCTTTCAGTCAATGTACTGCTCATTCGTTCTGCTATGCCATTCTACTGGAGTGTACCCGGCACTGTTCTCTCCAATCTGACACCACTATCATAGCAAAACTTCTTGAACTCCGAATATTCTTATTCACCTCCATTATCTGATCGAAGTCCTTGACCTTTAACCCTGTTTCGTTTTCTACCATAGCCTTCCATCTCTTGAAGACTTCAAACACTTCTGATTTTTGTTTCATAAAATAGACCCAAGTCTTCCTCGAGTGATCATCTATGAAGGTCACAAAGTATAACCTTCCACCAGTGGATTGTACTGATGTTGGGCCCCACACATCTGTGTGAACTAGCTCAAGCTTCCTTTCCTTAGGTGTCATGCCGATTCTTTTAAAGCTTATTCTTTTTTGTTTCCCGAATATGCAACTTTCATATAAGTCAAAATCAGCTGACATCAAACCTGGTAGCTTTCCATTCGACTGCATAATTTTTAGACCTTTGCTGCTCATGTGACCAAGCTTCTGGTGCCACAAATTTGGGTCTTCTTTGCTTTCAACCACTACAATAGATCCACGTGCATCTGTTGTCATGAAGAAAGATCCACTCTTCGTACCACGGGCAACAACCATCGACCCTTTGGTAACCTTCCATGTATCACATGCAAAGGTTGTTATATATCCCTCTTTAGCCAACTGTCCTATGGAGATTAGATTCTTCCTCAAGCTAGGAACATGTCTCACATCATTCAGCTTCCATATAGACCCGTTGAAGTCAATTTGCACTGCTCCTTTTCCAACTATATCACACGGTTGATCGTCGCCAAGATAGACCTTTTCCAAGTTTCCTGAGATGTAGTTCTCAAATAGATCTCTATTTGAGTAGCATGAAATGAAGCTCCTGAATCGAGCACCCATGATTCTGTCTTGCTCTCCAACGAACAAATAAGGGCATCATCTGATTCTCCTGAGACGACGTTTGCTTTAGTCTTGTTCTCCTTGTCTTTCTTAGGTTCCCTGCATTGATTCTCATAATGCCCAAGCTTGCCACAATTCCAGCAATCAATTTCTTTCTTATTTTTCCAATTCCTGGATCTTGACCTTTCGTTCCTCGAATTGGGTCTTTGTCGGCTAATCCCTCTATTTCCGTTTCTATTTCTGCCTCTGCTCTTAAAATTCAATGCCGACCCTAAACTAGAAATTCCTTCTTCTTGTCTTCTTATTTCCTCAGTCATTATCATGTCTATAACTTCTGAAAACTTCAATTTTTCTTTTCTACATGACCCGCTAATCGAAATAACAGTGTCCTTCTAACTTTCAGGCAACTAACCAAGTATTAAGAGGGCATGTATGTCATCATCAAATTGAATATTGACGAATTTTAGTTGATCCGTGATCTCATTAAACTCATTTAGGTGTTCCTTGAATTTTTGGCTTTCCGACATCCTCAAATTAAACAACTTCCTTATGAGATGTACCTTATTCGCCGCAGAGGGTTGTTCATACATGTTGGATAGAGCAGCCATGAGATCCGCCGTCGAATTCTGATTCTTGATGTTAAAAGCTACAGATTTAGACAATGTTAACCTGATTGCTCCAAGGGCCTTCCGATCTAATAGCTTCCGCTCTGCATCCTTCATATCGCTTGACTTCTCTCCCAATGGCAAGTATAAATCCTTCTGATAGAGGTAGTCTCCCATCTGTATCTTCTAGAACCCAAAGTTTGTCCCATCAAACTTCTCAATCTTGGACGTCTCCTTCTTAGACCCCATGTCTCTGACCTCAAATCGCATGCGCCAAACCTGGTCGCTCTGATACCACTTGTTAGGGTTTTTAGATCAAACCCCCTGATGCGATTTGGAAATAGAGATGAGAGAGAAAGAAAACAATCACAAACACACAAGATTTTACGTGGTTCACTTCTCAATGTGAGAAGCTACGTCCACGACCATCGTAGGAGAAAATTTTACTATTTTGGTCTCGATTACAAGTTGCCCTAATCACCCCTTAAATAACTTAGGGGTTAAAACAAAATAGAATTCAAACAGGTCAAAAAACCCGACATAAGCCAAAACCCGACACACGGTCGACCACGACGAACGACAGAGAGCAGAAAATAATTACAGGGTATCACGGTCGACCGCCGAAAGTCCAGAGACCAACCCAGATTCATGGGCCTGGCGCGGTCGACCACCGCGGTCGATCGCGCGCCACCTGTGGTCGACCGTGAATCTGCCAAACTGAATCCTCGTCGTTTATTCTTGAACTTCTTCGCCGTTGATCCTGTTCCTCTAACTTCTTCTATTTCCTCTTCAATCTGAAGTATATGGCAGGTCTGATAGTTAGGCTTCACATATCCTAACAACTACAATCTTTACGGTTATCACATCATCTAAGATCATTAAATTTAATTATAATTACATTTTAAAACTCAATAAAATATGCGCACATTTATTTTCTTTTATTAATATCTTACTTGTTAGAAAGATGTTAGAAAGAGTCTGTGAACCATGTTAGAATATAAAAATTATAACTCTCAACCATCATCACTAATTTAAAGTTTTGGAGTATTAGTTGGGTTAGTTCATGTCACCCCGGACCCACAGGCTCTGTTGGCACGTGCAAGCCGTGGGACCCATAGAAAGCATCTCAATGTTGGCTAACATCTACTTGCCAAAATGTTAGCACTTAATTACCCTTGAGTCTTGGCTTTTTCTCTATTTAAACCATAAAATTTTCTTCACACTAGTTCATGTGGGGCTAAAGTATGGGGGTATCACAATCACCTCATCTTAATTACAAAGACGACATCCTCGTTGTCGCTACATGACAATTGGCACATCTCAGTGTCACTGTCAGGCAATGTGGATTCTAGATATGGCTCCTACGTACGGGTTCTAGAGGTGGCTCCCAC
>BQKN01001065.1:726061-737614 GCA_022839385.1 Asparagus kiusianus
ATTATTTTGTTTTATAAGACACCAAAAATAGCTAGGGTACCCTAGCTTATAACCCTAGTTTTTTTTGGTTGGTTTATAAGCCACATTGTTTGGCCAAGTAAAAAGCTAAGGTACCTCTCAACATTTTCACAAAATTCCAAGCCTTATTTTATCTTTTTCTAACCTTATTAAATACTTTTGGTCATTTTAATAACAATGCCAGCCACTTTAGTATTGAAAATGAATTATAATCCACTAAAGTTATCAAACACATTGGCTTGTAATTGACTTGACTTGTAATCCAAATAAATTGGCTTATAATCCACTAACGTTATCAAGTACGTTGGCGTGTAATTCACAAATAGATTATAAGCTATGTGGATTATAATTCAAAATTATCAAACATGCACTAATAAGCTCGAAGTTCTCTTGGACCACAAATCCTAGTCTGATGATGACAATGTATGGTAGGTTTTGAAAATCAACTTTTGGTTTTTAATTTGGTCATGGTTTTTGAGATTCGAAGTTTCAAACTAGTACTAGCTAAGTATATATTAGGTCAAATATTACCTTATACATAAGAGACGCTGAGTTGACCATAAATCCGAAGTCATTAACTGCCAGGATTGCTGACGATCACTGTCGTTTTGCTTGCATTCATACATGTATTATGTATATTATATTATAATACCAAAATAGAGTCATTAACAATCTAGTACTGGTAAAACAAATAATCATATTAAGTTTTTACTAATTAATAAATATGGAACAGTAGAAGCCTACATGGCTACATACATGCATGCATGCAAGACTTGTTGACCTCTTTTTCCAAGTTGAATAGTTACAAATGAATTCCAAGTTGAATACTTACAAATGAGTTTTCAAATTAGAAAATTTTCTCTAATATTGGTATTTATAGTAATTCATTTTATGATGGCCTTCAATAAGGATACATAAATCTAACTCTGTTTGTTTATCCTAATTTTCAGGGCAAACATAAGATTTTATACATTCAATAATAAGTCTTTGATGTTTTTTATAGAATTAAATAGGATTAAGACATTTATCCCTTATCTTTTTAACCTTGAGACTGTTTATAAGCTGTGTGGAAACAGAACAACAGATGTAAAGAATAACCTGATTGCATTTTGCAACATTTTAGTTAAGAAATGTAAATGAACTCACGATTTATAGAAAAAAGCTGTAACAAGTGTTGCAGTCACTTTTGGCAAGTTCAAAATAAAGCAAATGATTCTTGGATGTGGAAGCAAATACTTAAAATGAGAGATAATGTGATTTGCAAACTTGGGAGTGCATCTAATGTTCAAAATGTCATTATCAGATGCTGCTCTGGAGGTAATTTCCAGCTATCTGCTATCTACAATGAGCTCATTAATCAAAATGCACAAGTGGCTTGGTCAAAAACAGTCTGTGATGAATGGTCATATCCTAAGCACTCCTTCATCTCCCGGCTTGCTATTCAATCTAGACCGTTAACAAAAGATAGATTATGTCATATGAGGATCCTTGACATAAATCAACAATAAAATACATGTGTTCTGTGCACATTTCAGCAACAAGAAACCTGCATGCAAACATCTTTTTTTTTTAATATGCATACTCAGCTGATCTCTGGAACAGAGTTATGGAATGGATGAACTACAAATGGAAATCTTACAATTGGGATTAATTGTATTATTGAATGGTATGGTACAAGACTGAAGGGGAAGGGGTTTTGGAAGAAAATTAAAAGATTGGCGTTAACTATGCCAGTCTATGCTATATATATAGAAGGAAAGGAATCAAAGAATATTTCAACAAAAAGCTCAAGACCCCGTATCTATGTTTCGAAGAGTGAAGCTCCTGATTCTATGAAAAGTTCTGAATGATGATACTCCTCCTCACATAAAAGAGAGAATTTTGCAAATGTAATTGTTTTTCATAGATACTTTTCCAGCTTAGGCTCTATAATATTTTGATGTACTCAAATTTCTCAATTTGGTAATGAATAAAATTTATTTCATTGAAAAAAAATTAATTGAAGAAATGCAGGAAAACAGCAGAGAATCAGCCAGGCAGACTGGAGGTCGACCGCCGTGGTCGACCGCGAACGTGCACGAAGGGCAGTAGGATTCAGAGCTGATGGCGGTCGACCGCCGCGGTCGACCGTGGATGACTGTAATGGATTTTCTCTCGGGTTTTGTGGTTCGGTCGACCGCCGCGGTCGACCGCGAGACCTGCGCAGTCGACCGTCGTGGTTGGCCGTCGATGATTTCTGTGCTGGGCTTTGTTTTTCGACCCGATTCATTTTTGAGTTATATATAACTCAAAACCTGATTGATTAGTGTAATCTCAAGGACGATTTTGAGCAGCCTTGAAGAGAGAATTGTTGCATCCAATTGTGGGAGAGTTGTGAGAGATCTAGAGCTTTATTTTAGGGTTTGATCTGAGAGATTTGTAACTCTATTTGTATTCTCTTGATTTCTAATAGTAAGAACTCCCCCCTCCTTGCCCCGTGGACGTAGACAACTCGCCGAACCACGTAAATCTCTTGTGTTATTTGGTGATTGTGCTTGTTTATTTGGTTGTGATCTCCCTTGTTTGGATTGTGTGATTCGACCGCTTCCGCGCCGCGTACAACAATTGGTATTAGAGCTTCGGGTTCAACTTGAGGCTTGTTTGAAGGATTCGCTGAAGGATTCCTATTTGAAGAGTTAGATCGACAACATGGGTGAAGCAAGTGTAGGATCTGAAATAGATACACTTGAACACTAGAGGGGGGGGTGAATAGTGTTCTTTTAAAAGTTATGCAAAGTATATTATAAATTACAATGAAAAATAGCAATCTCAGAAAATCACAATCACAAACACAGGGATTTTATACTGGTTCCACCAATCCGGTGTACATCCAGTCCCCAAGCAAATCCCGTTTGAGATTTTCCACTATGATTTTGAATAAACTTACAAAATCAAACTCAAACCTGACCAATTTGCAAGTCCCTGCAAATTACAACACCAATTGACAAACACCTTGTCAATTTGAACACCAATCGCTACACCAAGAGATCAACCCTCTTAAACCCGAGAGAAATCTTTTTGAAGCAAGAACACAATTGATCCTATAAGCCTTGAATGTGTAATGAAGTGCAGCAGTGGCTTAGGATTCTTTTAACCTTTGTAAATTGCCTAAATGATAAGTATTTGATGAATGATTAAAGACAATTTCAGAAACTCTTCTTTTTCTCAAAAATCTGAATGTTTTTCACTTGAAAAATTGCACAAAGATCAAAGCTTATGGGTATGTATATCTCTGTAATTTTTCTGAACAAATAACCTATTTATAGCCCTTGAAAAGATAAATTTTTAAACTTTAAAAATGTTTAAAAACGGCTATAAACAGTCACATATTCAAACTTTGAAAACTGGAAAAACTATATCTGTAGTCGACTACTATTAACATTAGTCGACTACACTGAGTTCAAACAGACTCTGTGTTTTCGGAAAATTTTCTCAGTAGTCGACTATAATGCTCATTAGTCGACTACACTGTATTTTGACAGAAACTTATAAAATGAAATTTGAGTTCAGTAGTCGACTATAATGTTAATTGGTCGACTACACTGTAAAATATCAGAAACTTATGTTTCTGTCAAACACTTGAGTAGTCGACTATAATTACTATTAGTCGACTATACTGTAAATTGACAGAAACATGTATTTGAGTTTTATACATGAGTAGTCGACTACTATTCTAATTAGTCGACTACTAAGAGTAAAAATTCTGCTTTAAAGAGTTTTTATAATCAATTTTTAACTATAATTCTAATGGTTAACATAGGGGATTTCTATAGTTAACCAACACACTAAGCCTGTGTTAGTGTGTTTTAAAATAGTGTGTGTGTGTATGTGTGTGATCAAGGCTTGTACAATAATTCTAAGTAAAGAAAATATAAAATACATTATCTCATTTGATCTTCATTTTCTTTACTTCAAAATGCCTTGAAATCAACTTGCACTTTTCACATATTCTGATATTGAAATCTGCATATAAAAGTTAGTACACATACATTGTATAAATTGTTATCATCAAAACATTATCATAGAGATATGATATTCAACAGCAAGCACATCGGGATCGTCTCTTACGAAGACGATACATAGTTTGAGCATCAATAACATGAAGATTGATGTTCCGAAGTTTGATGGTAAGATCAATTTCTATTTGTGGAGGTGCCAGGTGATGGATGCGTTGGACGTTCAGAATTTGGAGGAGACTCTTGAGTTACAAGAGAAACCTGCCGAGATGGAAGCTAAGGTTTGGAAGAAGATGAATAGTAGGGCGTGTGGAGTTATTCGATCATGCTTGACGCCGGATCTTATTTATGATGTGATGAACGAGACTTCGATGAAGAAGATGTGGGAAAAAACACTCAATGAGAAGTATCTTATTAAGAGCATTGAGAATCGGCTTCACTTGAAGAAGAGGTTTTATCAGTTCAAGATGAAGAGGGGAGTTTCCATTAGGGAGCATGTTAACAACTTCACGAAGCTACTTTCAGACATGGCTAATGTGGATATCATGGTTGAGGATGAAGACAAGTCGATGCTACTTTTGTGTTCATTGTCCGATGATGATTATGGTACATTTGTCCTAACTATGATTAATGGAAGAACTACTGTTAGTTACAAGGAGGTGACCTCAGCGTTGGTGAATTATGAGTTGAGGAAGAGTATTGATGAGTCCTCCGAGAAGGCATCGGGAGATGTATTAGTAGTTCATGGCCATGGTTCAAACCGAAGCAGGAGGTCGCAGTCTAGAAGTGCACATCGTGGGATTCGTAGGAATCAGTGTGCCTTTTGTAAAGAGGATGGACATTGAAAAGCCGAATGCCTAAAGTTAGATTGAGCCGAGAAGAATAAGGGGAAAGTCGTACAAGTTTCAGAGGTGAATGTTGTCAGGACTGGTGGCAACAATTTAGATTCAGATTCTTCGAGCTATTCGTTGTCTATACTACCGTCAGTTTGTGTTGCCAACTCTACATAGTGGATGTTGGATTCGGGTGCTTCATACCACGTTTGCCCTAGGAGGGATTGGTTCTCTAACTTTCAGAAGTGGAAAGAGAGGATGTTGTGCTCATGGGTAATGAACATGCATGCTCTATTGGTGGTATTGGTACCGTTCGGATTAAGATGAGTGACAGGATGGTGCGAGAGTTGAATGATGTAAGGTTCGTTTGAAGATGAACATCATTTCACTTGGAGCTTTGGTGGCATCTGACTATAAAGTGATCTTGGAGGATGCACGTTTGAAGGTCACATTGGGATCCATGATTGTTATGAAGGGCGTCAGAAGAAGCAACTTGTATTATTTGCTTGGAAGCACGGCGATTGATAGGGAGATGACGACTTCATCAGATTCGGCTAGACTGTGGCGTTGTTTGATGCTGGGTTATTTGATTGGTAATGTCGTGCATAGGTTGTTGAGGAGTGTTATGACCTGTAGTTTGAAGTCCTGTGAACCCATTGGTATGAGCGAGAAGACCAAGGTGGAGTTTGGCACTTCTATCCATCATTCGAGGGGTCTTCTAAGGGGTGTTCATTCAGGCATTCAGGGGCCTTCCAAGAGAGCATCATTGGGAGGTAATAGGTATGTGGTTTCTGCAGTTGGGGATTGCTCTAGGCATTGGTGGGTTGCAACCAAGTCCCATTGGTGTGAAGTCCTAGAAGCCTGCAACAGATGGAGGAAGTGTGTTGGTAGAAAGGTAACCCGACGTTCTGACTATGGTAGGGGTTCTTTCTTGCATTTGTGCCGAGCTCACGATAATAGGAGACACTTCATTGGTGTGAAAACTTTGAGGCGACAAGGCGAGATGGCAGATTTGGGGAGCTGTTCCTTTCTGGAGGAGGATCGACGTTTGATGTCGAGCATTGGTATTGGTGTGCAGGCTACGACATGTTTGGGTCATCTTATATATAGGTTGCCGACTGCTGCATGTAGAGATTTTGGATCTGGTGGAGCTGGTTCAGTTTTTGGGTTACGTTGGATGTTTGGCTATCCAGCACTTGGTCACATCGTGGATGTGAGATTTGATCCGATAGCACATTTAGGATTCAGAGGCGTGTTTGGTTATCAGGTATTAGCTTCTGACTTTGTTCTAAGAAGGAATGTCACGTTTGACTCTCGACAGGTGGAGAGTGGTGATCAGATCGTTAGGACATCGCAGCTGGTGGAGAGTGATGCTACTCCACGTTGGGTGGAAACTCCAGATCATACTGCATCATTTGGGATTCCAGCTGATGTGACACAGATTGGGAATTGTGTTGATTTAGATGCAGATGATAGGTTGATTGATTCGAGTACAGCTGATAGATGTAGTCTGGATATGGCCATTGGTTCATCTCAGGTGGAGATGTTTGGATTATTTTAGTTTGGAGCCATTGGAGGTGCTATCAGCCGCAGACTTGATCGTGATGTTGGAGAAGGGTTGCGAACTCTTCTAGTGGATTGAGGCCTTTGGAGGCCATTTGGGTGAACTACGTTCGGCTTGATTCCTTGGGCAAGAGGATACGTATGCAGTCTTTCAGATGCATCCGGTTTGATCAGTTGATTCAGATAGGGGGAGATCGTGTTTCAGCTCTAGTTTGGTTCCCTGACTTGTTGAGGGACTATTGGATGATTTGGTGTCGGCTCAGTTTTGATGGAAACATTCACCGAGGTAGAGAATTAAAGAAATACAGGAAAACATCAGAGAATCAGCCAGGCAGACCGTCGCGGTCGACCGCCGCGGTCGACCGCGAACGTGGACGAAGGGCAGTAGGATTCGGAGCTGATGGCGGTCGACTGTCGTGGTCGACTGTGGATGACTGTAATGGATTTTCTCTCGGGTTTTGTGGTTCGGTCGACCGCCGTGGTCGACCGCCGCGGTCGACCGTCGATGATTTCTGGGCTGGGCTTTGTTTTTCGACCCGATTCGTTTCTGAGTTAAATATAACTCAAAACCTGATTGATTAGTGTAATCTCAAGGACAATTTTGAGCAGCCTTGAAGAGATAATTGTTGCATTCAATTGTGGGAGAGTTTTGAGAGATCTAGAGCTTTGTTTTAGGGTTTGATATGAGAGATTTGTAACTCTATTTGTATTCTCTTGGTTTCTAATAGTAAGAACTCCCCCCTCCTTGCCCCGTGGACGTAGGCAACTTGCCGAACCACATAAATCTCTTGTGTTATTTGGTGATTGTGCTTGTTTATTTGGTTGTGATCTCTCTTGTTTGGATTGTGTGATTCGACCGCTTCCGCGCCACGCACAACATTAATTTGGTGAGAACAAGACTTAACAACTCCAATAAAGAAATTAAAAATTACTCCCTAAAAAATTCAAAATTACAAAGAGGCGCCTATAAATTAGAAAAATGTGAATAGTCATTAAAGGACTATATTGTAATTTTCGGACTTTAAGAAGTTGTTCAATATTTTAATTTTTTAGAGGGTTGTTTATAATTTTAAGATTTTTAGGGGCACACTGTAATTTTTTTAGATTTGTTGTAACTTTTTAAAAAAAAATTGTTAGAGCAAAACAGTCATATTTTCAAATTTTGGGGTTAAGTGCCACACTTTAAACTTACTGGGGGAATTCCAAGGGTATTTGGTCATTTGACACACATGTCCTAACGGTTAGGTTTCTCCACCACAATTTATTGGGAATTTAATGAGGATTTTGGAGGTATATTATAAAAAGATGAAATTCTTTTGGGTTAAGTGAAATTTATTCTAAACATTTTTAAAGAGAAAATACGATACATTTTTTAAAGGGTAAATGGAATCTTTGCTTATAAGTGTAAACTAGTTTCAAGCCCGTGCGATGCACGGATTTTTCTAAAATACAAAAATTTTTGTAGCAAAATAATACAAAATAAAACGGTAATAATATGTAAGTAGTCAGAAATGATACAACCTAAGCTGCATATATGTTTGACTTAATATTAAACTGTTAAAAAGAATGAAAATATAATTCTCATATTCTCATAACAAAACTGCTTAAAATGTCTAATGTCTTTATGATTAATGTCATAATATTTTGTTGTAGCAAGTAATTAGTATGAAGCATAATTTTTAGTTCCAAACAAAATATTCAAAGCACATAGAGATACATGTCAATTATATATATTTGAATGAAAATAATAACTATCAATATATTGATAAACCAAATTGATGTAACAAAAGAATACAAAATAAAATAATAATAATATATAAGTAGTCGGAAATGATACAATCTAGCTGTATATATATTTGACTTAATATTAAACTGTAAAAAAGAATAAAAATATACTTTTCCTATTCTCATAATAAAACTGCTTAAAATGCATGATGTCTATATGATTGATGTTATAATATTTTTCTATACCAAGTAATTAGTATGCAGCATAAAGTTTAGTTCCAAACAAAAAATATTTAAAGCACATAGAGATACCTGTCAATTATATATATCTATAAATGAAAATAATAATTATCAATATATTGATAAACAAAATATCCGGCATATCATAATCATATCAAGTAGTTAGGTTTCTCAACACAGAAGTACCAAAATAACATGCACTGATTACAAAAGCTTACTAAATAATGTTTTAGACCAGAATACTAAATTTAAGTTTCAGACATCATGAATCAGATAGTTTTTTTATAAAAAAGTAGCTTGTACTCTCTGTAGAATGTTGTAATTCTCTTTTTCAATTTTGATCTGCTTCTGCTTTTTGTTGCTTGGTAATTGCGGAGAAATCAAGTCCACTGAAACAGAGTGTTCGAGATCAGATTCTAACAAATTTCTCTTACAAGGTGTAATGTTATCCGAGGAACAAATTTCAACTTCATTGTCACAAAGTGACCGATAAAGAGACCTGTGTTTCAGTATAAAATAATAGTTAGCATGCTAATGATGTGGCAGGAATAGAATGTTGTAGAAATAATGTGAAGAATCTAGAAATCAATAGTAAGGTGAAAACAAATAGGCAATACAAAAGTTTTTTTTTGCAAAGTGTCAAAAGTTAATTACAAGCTTCACTGGATTGATAATGGGTCATTGACAAATAGAACATAAGCCACAAATAATGTTAACGAAACCTCAATCTTTCATTTGTTTTGAAAACTTCTAAAACTCAAATGGTAAAAAACCTTGTATTATTAAAATTCATTCTACTCATATGTTAGGTAATAATCTGACAATATATAATGCATTCTTTTAAAAAAACTAACATTAAAAACATATTCTACACATTCTGGGAAAATAAATGCATGCTTATTTTATCTATTTAGTTAGCATACTAATAAGATATAAAGAAAAGTTTTTTACATTGTTAATGTGAAGAATCAAGAGAGCAAAAGTAAAACAAAATTCAAAGTGGTAAAGGTGTAAGAAGCATATACATTAAAATTGTATTTGAAAAATAATTATTGTGAAATATGCAGGAAAAATTGGCTTTTAGAAAGTTTTGACTTGTTCGTTGTCTCCTTAATTATGAAGAGAGGTGTTGAGGTGTTAGTATAAGTATTAGTTTTGATCGTAGTTGAGTCTGGATGAAGGTTATACATATAATGCTTTTAGGATGACATGATTAGTTATATTTCATTTCAACCAAAAATAATAATAATAAATCATAAAAAAATACAAACATGAGGAATGAAAAAGAAAAGTAATACCAAGTGTCTTGACTTACATTATCAAGACCAACTTTCTTTTTTGAAGATTCAGCTTCATCAGTGAAATATTCTTGACCTGTCGACTCCTAATGATTCAGAAGGGAAAAATATTACTAATATATTACAGTGCATCTACATAATCTCTTAAAATCCCAATCGAAGTTAATAACTCTCATTTTGTAAACAACCTCATCAAAAGTAGACTTATTAAGAAATCTATACTTAATAAAGCCAAACTCATCCAGCAAGGAATTCAACAGTCCATCTATTTTTTCTTTTTCACTCAATTCAGGCTCCTTCAGAACTTCCATATTAGATAATATATTAAACATGTTGGAAATGTGCTCATATAGTGTCTCATTTCTTTTCAACTTATGTGTCATATAATCTAGCTTTGTCGGTTTGTGATATGGGACTCCGAGCCTAGTTTCTACATAGTGCAAATGCATAAATTGATGTAACAAAAGGATGCAAAACAAAACAGTGTCAACGGCATTAAGCTACCCTAATGCTAATCCCTCAATTTTGGGCATGAAAATGATGTAACTTAGAATCATAAGGATTTCTGCATAATGTTCTGAATGTGTGTGATTTGAGTTACAATGCCTAGGTGAGCAAACTACCCTACTGCCATTCATTTGCAGGGTGTCCAGTCTTGTGGTTCACCATGAAAATATCAACGGCATTAAGCTTTTTACATAGTCAAATTAATTATCACCAAATTTATTTGATTATGCGTTTCTAGTGTACCTGCAATTGTTGGAATGCAAATATTGGTATTTTCATGCTTCAAATTCTACCTTTGACTAATTCTTCTTGCTATTCATCAATGTTCTCATTTGGACAGAGTGTATAGCCTGTTTCTTTAGAATGATCCTTGATAGCAATGTCGATAAGTACTTCTTCCAGATGGTCATAACTCATACTTGCATATAAATATACTGTATTGATATATTAAGCTTTATCACATATTTTTTAATTAGGAATTCAGTGATATCCAGTTTAGTAGATTTTCTTTGCATGATGGACACAAGCTAGATATTATCCTCTACTATGTGGATGTCACTTACTATATGGATCAAAAAGGAACAAAATTAGCCAAAATCCAATGTGACAATGGAGCAAGTTTAGAGAAAACTAATGTGATTACATGCAAATATCAATAAAATGGGTAAGTTCGGAAAATAATGTGTGTTGAATGGTACAACGACAATTGTGTAAAATACAAAATCATCACATAAATCAGAGTCGATGGATGTACATGGCACTAAAAAACATAGGTTCTATACCCTGGATCACTAAAATCAGGTTCTATTACCCTTAATTCCTTTCTTAGGCCGACATACACTTACATTTGTGGATGACCAAAATTGACATAAGGATAAGACACAAACTATTATATGTGCAACTTCAAGCTGTTAGGAGTCAAAGTTATGGAATAAATTCAATTGAGGCATGTATTTAAGAGGGAAAATTCAATTGAGGCATGTGGACATCATAGAAATTCCAAGAATATAGGAATTGATACGCCGTAAAAAAGCCCATAACGACATGTATGTACTGCAGAAAATAAATTTTGCTAGCTCCGACATGAACTTCGAAGGGTAAAATATCAACATAAAACAGATTTTTAACTCACAAAAAGTCTCAATAAATTCTCAACTAAACTGCCATATACGGCCATATACTTCCAACTACATAGTCTTCATATGACCCATGAGCATATATCTTAATCATGTATTTTGGAGAACAAAGGTGTTTGTGAATTTATGTGAACAACCAAGCATATTTGTGTCTTCTTAATATTTGTTGATAAGTAAAATGCCTATAATTTTTGTTGGAAATTTTCAAATAAATAAAGATTATAGCTTGAAATAAATC
>BQKN01001065.1:737624-749491 GCA_022839385.1 Asparagus kiusianus
ATTTTCAAATAAATAAAGATTATAGCTTGAAATAAATCCGAATTAAAATAAATGAGAGATAAGAAAAAACAGGCCTGACGGGAGCAGTCGTGTAAACACTGCCCTAGAAGATTGAGGACCCGCCTATCGCCCTGGCGCAGATGATCCCTTCTCCCCTAGCGGTAAAAACCCCCGGAAATGGCCCGGCCTCTGCACTCGGGCGAGAGTGCAGAGCTTCAGCTCAGATGAAGAAGTTGCCCATAAAGTAAAACTAAAGTATAGATGAAAATGATATGTAGAGGAGAAAAGAAAACAAGATAAGTTTTCCACTTTTTTCTTTTTTTTCTTGAGCTCAACATATGTTGTTTATATAGGGGTTAAAAAGAGCCGTTACAAAATCCCTCAATAAATTTCGTAACGTTCGTCATAATGTATAGTCATTATGCCCATTTTAATTGCAAAAACACATTAAAACATATTTTAATTACATATTTTAATTACAAAAATTTATTAGAATTCATTAAGGTAAAATTGCCTTTTCTTTAAAAATATCCAACAGTTTTTGCACAAAATATAATCAGATTGACAATGTTACCTGCCACCCCCAAACATACACACGCAGGCATATATGCACGCATATCCATGCATACATGAACACACAGCTCTGCTCAATTAATAACGAAGTCAATTAATTTAGGTGTTTTACAATAAGAAAACTTTAGAGGGCTCAATAAATTTAGGTGTTTTGCAACTAACTCACAAAAAGTACAATTTTTTTAGAAAATCAGGAAAAGTACAGATTTTTGGTTTCGAATTTTTTAGAAAAAAGTACAAATTCTAATATGGTTGGGAATTTCAGAAAATTTACAAAGTGTACAAATTTTTTCTAAATTTAACTCCCATAACAACATTAATCTAGGTTTTACATTAGAAAGGATTTATTGCTTACATAGCACTCAAATCATATTTATCTTCTAACTTTTAAACCATATATGCTATCATAACTTTCTGAAAATGTAAAATATAAAATCGTACCTCTAATTTTACCTCTAATTTGATTGTAATTGAAAAAGCATAAGATAAAATTTGATTGTAATTGAAATGGCATAGTTCAACTCATCTTTTATAGTTTATGTTTGTCTTAATGTCTAAACAGACTTTGTACTTGTAGAAGAACAAATAATCATTCAATTGAATTTAATAAGTACAATTATTTAAATTCAAGTTGAATTACACTTAAGTCATAACTGAAAAATAAAAGAAAACAATGAGAAGGGAAAAAAGTAGAGAGGAATACGTCTAATTACACTTTCCAATCAGACCCCAAACTTTTAAGTATTGGCAGGTAACAGCTCTTAGAAAGAGTAGAATGTGCTTTGCTGGCACATTTGAGTTGAGTATTTCATTAAATGTTTTTTGAACAATATTTTATACAAATCTTAATAGTTCATAGAAGTGCTAGTAGTGCAAAAGGCGAGTATCGAAACTAATGTTGAAAGCAGTATACAAAAAAGTCAGAGTAGAAAAAAATGGAACAGAAAGCAGAAGCCCAAGCGAAAGCGTTAATCAATAGGAATTTAGACACGAACCTTTTAAGATTGAAGATAGCAGATACGGTAGTGAATTCTAGTGGATTCTAGATTCCTAGATTGTGGTTAGAGACTTTGGAACTGATCTTAAAAATGGGTAAGCATTAATGGTCAGTTTTGAGATTTATATAGATATAGAAACAGAAATTAATGTGTTTTTTCTACAAATAAAATGTAAACTGTAAGATTATATGTTTAATAGGAAACATAAACTAAAAAATTCCCTATCAAAATTTCCATAAACAAATCATAAGTATATAATCCACATATTGTCATCAGAGTGATTATGCAATGGAAATATGTTCATAAACTCACCGCTTTTTGCTAATGGACAAGAAATTCAAACGACATTAATGATGTTGGTAGTTATCATTATAAACGACACCCTTGTTTTGTTTACGTTGTTTGACGATGCCAATGACCCTAGAGGTGTCGTGAAGAATTTGTGTAAAAATTTTAGAATGCCACAAAAAGGACCTACTCATGAGAACCAAAAGCAAATTTGAATTAATTATTCATTCAAAAATATGGAAAAAGATTGAATAACTATATGTATATATGCTTTTTAAGATAGGTCCAAAGCAAGTGGAACCTCTATTCGGGGTAGTAATGGTTCTTTTGCCATGGAGTGTTGAAAGAATATAGTAACCAAAGAAATCGTTTTCATCCTGTCTTCTTAAAAATATCCTCAGAAGATTATCTTCTTCTCTTTTTCTGAACTGTTTATTTTGAAGATCAGTATGGAAGCTTTGTCAAGAGAGATCTTGTTAAGTAAATATTATATTTAAGCATATATCACGTGGATTTTTAACTTTTGAGGCTTGCCATGTGGCGTTTTCAAGGGGAAGAGATGTAATGTGGCGTTTTCAAGGGGAAGATATTTTAGATATAGAATAGAATATAGATAGAATATAGATATAGATTAGCCTTAAAAGTTAAAAATTACTGCATAGTGACTCGAAGAGAAATGTGTTAAGTGAGAAACTAGCAAACTAATAATACTTATTAAACAGCGCAATAGCAAAGGCCACATTTGTGAAATAGCAAAGGCCACATTTGTGAAACATAGTATTTCGATGAAACACAAATACATAGTACATTAAATCCTCACCATATAGTAGTTGAAATAAGATCCACCTTTCTGTATGAACTGTGCAATAGCAAAGGCCACATCTTCAACGGGTCGATAAGGAACTGTACCTCCAAACCCTGTAAACCTGAATTTATACAAAAGAAAACAAAAGGTTGTGAATTTGACTCAAAAATAACCAACTCTTCCTAATTAAACTAAAGAAAAATTGCTTAGAATTCAAGCAGTTACCATGCAGTCCAGACTTCAGTCCACATAGAGGGTTTATATGGCTTGTTTGGAGAGAAATCATCGAGATAAAATCCATTCCATGTAGTCAAAGATTCTACCAGTTACACGAATGTGTGAATAACAACCTAAGTTGTGGCCATCTCAATAAAAAAAACATCTCTTTCCTTGAAAAGCTAAGATATGTGTGAATAACAACCTAAGTTATGACCATCTCAATAAAAAACACAAACATTTGTGAGTACATTTTGCTCATAAATCAGGCGTTTCGACAACTACAACATAACAATTGTAACTCTAGCACCACACATATCTATGGCTTGTAAAACCTTGTACAATATAGTTCTCCTATATTATTTCATGATATTGAGCCATAATTTTTGGTGAACTCTTATAAGCATAAAATTCTTGCATAGTCATAATATATTGATAACCAAAACATGAGCTAAAGGCATCATCCTAATTTGGTGGAGTAAAAAATTTCCTAAGATAACTGCACACCATTCAAATTTTCAGCTCGGGAAATGTTATTTTAAAATTTGACTTTAGAAGGGAAAACTACAACAATGTTAAAAATCTTTTTACCAACAGAGCCTCCAGCCACTTACAAATCAAAAAATAGCCAATGAATTGAATTTATTCAGAGAGCTTCGTGACATTTGCTCATCCATTACCTTTAGAAACCATCTCTTTCCTTGAAAAGCTAAGATCTGAGATTTTCTAAATAAGTAATCTTAAAAAAAATATTATTCAATAACATATCTTAAAAAACATATTGAAAGGAGAAATTAAAAAAACCCTAATTTTATATGCTTTATATACGTAAACATTGTAGGCGTCTAAAAATGCCTATAGGTATCCACGCACAACTCGAGGCAGAGAGAAGGTGATGAATGCCACTATCTAAGTCTAAGAGAATTATATGACACCGATGAACACATGAAGCGAAACGGCGAACCGAATAGCCTATACACTCACCGACCACCTCCAAATGGCCCGTATATTTACCAGCCACCAAATCGGCAAACCAAGTGGCCTGCGCGCTAATCGGCCACCTTCAAGCTATCCATGCATTCGCGAAACGAATCGGGAAAGCGTACAAGTCAACGAAACGACGAAATACACGTAACGACGGGACAAGTCAAAACCCGGAAAACAGATAAAGCCCCTGGCGGCCGAGTCGCGCCAAAGCGACCCGACCAGACTAGTGGGGCGGCCCCGGGCCGCGCCCCCGGGGGGGGGTTGGGCCAAGGCCGAGCCACCATTTGGTGGCCCGGCCAGGGCCGAGCCACGGGTGGCTGTTCGGCCAAAATGCGGTTTTTTCGGTTCTTTCGTGGATTCTTTCGGGATTTGTGGTTCCAACTGCTCTGATATTATTGTTAGACAGTTCCTAACTGAAGATAGAGGGAATCCCTCATTTTGATCCAAGAAAACCACCAACCAAGCCTATAAATAGAGGCTCAGGTGTTCATTTTTGAAGGGGAGGAGATCAAGAGGACGAAGTGCTGTTAAATTGGAGATTTGAGCACGAATTTCAGAGAGTTAGCAGATCTTGGCGATCTCCTGTGCATAAAGAGTGGAGTTCGAGAGATCTGAGACCCATCCCCTATTCCTCCGGATTTAAGCTTGGTCTTAAATCCCGAGAAGAGCTGTGATTTTGGTTAGTCAAAATCGCCGCTACTGCAATTACTTCCTTCGTGAAGTGAGAGCATTGATTATCCAACTTCTGCTAACCGGATCTGATCCGTGGCGGTCCACGGATATTAACGTCCCCGGCACAGGCAAAGATCCCACGCAAGCAGCGGGTGATAAACGTTCTTTGTGCTGTTTGCCAAGAGTTGTAATCTTTATTTTCATTGTATAAAGGAGATCTTATAAAAAGATCAACTTTTCTTTTCATTTGAGTTTATTGTAATGACCAAAGTTGTAATAGATTCGATGATAATGAAAAAATTAACTTTTGACCCAAACAAGCTGGCGACCACAGTGGGAGCCAACAGCTTCGCTGCCGAAGTTGTCGTGCCGCAACCACGGATCCAGATCCTGGTTTATGAAGAGGTCGAGTACGAGTTCGACCAACTAAAATTCGAGGAGTATCTGTCGTCCTCTTCCTCTAGATCCTCCGCCCCTCGCAAGTGCAAGAAGATCAAGGCCATCGTTGCCGCTGCAACTCCACCTTGTAATGCCCCTCTGGCCTCCAATGAGCCCGGATCTACAGGTCTGGACCTTTCCTTCACTAAGGAGTTAATTGCAGAAGGTACGCCAACCCTATCAAAGAGGGCACACCAAAGACAGCGCCAACGACTTGCGCGTCGACTCGGTAAGGCTTTGGAGCCGGTTGACGGGATTCGCTACGAAGCGGATCTGAAGTCCAGAAGGTGTAAACCCCTTCAGCAGCAAATGAATGGTGTATCCTCCAAGCCAACAACGAATAAATGGATCCAAGTCAAACGGACCCGCTCGACCCTCGAGGAGCACATTCAGAAGCGTCATGCATTGATTGCGCACGCACGGATCCTCGTGCGAGAAGCGCAAAAGCTGAAGCAGAAAGAAGTGGTCAAGAAGCCACCAAGATCACGCCGAGTCTGGAGGCCAAAGTCCAAACCGGCATCAAAAATAACCCAAATGGTGCCCGAAGGCGTCGGAGAAACCAGAAGACCAAATGGTGGCTCAGCCAAGTTCAAACCACCAAATAGTGGCTCGGCCAAGTTCAAACCACCAAATGGTGGCTCGGCCAAGTTCAAACCATCAAATGGTGGCTCGGCCAAGTTCAAGCCACCAAATGGTGGCTCGGCCAAGTTCAAACCACCAAATAGTGGCTCGACAGAAGTCAAACCACCAAATGGTGGCTCGGCCGGAGTCAAGCCACCAAATGGTGGCTCGGCCAAGGTCAAGCCACCAAATGGTGGTTTGAGCAAAACTTGAACTGGTTCGATTTGTTTTACTGCTGAATCACTTCCTACAGTCCCGTCTGAATTGCCGGCGGCCCTTATTCCTGTCCCGATGAATTCTACACTCCCGGTGATGCCTCATGACCGCGGAGACTTATCCCGTTTCAAGATGAAAATGACGGATCGTCTGGGTCCCTCGCACGAGGATCGAGGAAAAGTTTCGATCAAAGAACGCTTGGGTCCTGTGACTGAACCCCGAGCAATCACTCGAGCTGGGGGTCGCACACACCCTTGTAACAAGTCAGGGCCTTTCTATAATGGGAAAACCCATGCAATTGATCGCCTTGGACGGCGAATTGAAGACCAAGAGCCCGTCAAAAGCTCGCGCTCCCAAAAGCGTAGCTCCAAATGCGTGACTTTTAAGAACGCTAATAAGACAGCAAGCTCTCAGAAGGAAACGTGTTCGTCAAACGACGACGTTATACCTGAGAGATCGTGCCAGCACGCCATAGGTTACTCCGGTCTTCAGACCGATGAGTTGTACTATCAGGCTGGGGGTACGAACAGACCTCCAAATAGAAGTACCTAAGAAACGGACTCTCATTATCCATGCATAAATGTTATCAGGGCAGTTTTATCGGCATGTAGCTGCCCCAAGGCCGCTCCGTGGAGGGTCTCGGTATTCGAGAGGATCTCTAACGGAATGGCCAAGTCCAGACCAAAGCGTCTCCGTAAAGAGCGATCGGCTGTTCAGGGTGACGAACTCCCGGAAGTTACAATAAATATGGCTGATAAGGGAAAGTCAATTCGACCTTCTAGCTCTGACCCGCTTATATCGCATCGTCTAACCCGGTTGCGATCGGGAACTATTAGATAAAGGGATTATCTAAGAATGCAAAGGGGATTATCTTCCGATGACGAAGCATCAGACGCCAACTCTGCAGTCGCTTCTGACCAAACAGTGTCTAGCCCAGGACAATCGCACGAGGCATTCATGGTCAACACCGAGCAGATCGCCAAAATTCTCGAGGATGCTCTAACCAAACAGAAAGAGGCATTCAAGATCGAAATGGAAATGGCTATGCTACGAATGAGGAAAGAGTACGACCAACAAATTCAGGCTCTATCCAATCAGTTCGGTGAATCCAGTCGTCGTAACGTTACTAACCAAGCAAATAGCGATTCAGATGTGGATGAGCACATTAATGCGGATGATCCTCCCGTTGACCAAGACGCTGGGGGTGGCCCCACTAAAGATAACAACGCTAGGGGTGGTTCCACCGAAGATGACAATGCTGGGGGTTACCCCATTGTTCCTCTCACAAATTGTCCGAAGCATGATACGAGCGAGGATGAGAAAATGAAAGATCTCGAAAGCAAAATCAACACTCTGATGTCTGCTCGAGAAGTGAAAAGGACTGGTATTCCGTGTCCATATCCGAGAGAGTGGGAATCGATCCCGTATCCGGCGAAGTTCAACCTGATCAACTTCACGCCGTTTGACGGGAAGGGTTCGCCCACTCAGCATTTGATCTACTTTAAGTCCTACTTGGGCATGATCTCTGGCAATGAAGCCTTGATGGTTCGGTCATTCGTCGGCACCCTTCGTGGGCCTACCTTCGATTGGTACCGCCGTCTCAAGTCTGCAAGCATCAATAGCTGGGACGACCTGGAGAGCCTATTCCTCGCTCATTTCTTTGATGATGATGCTGAGGTGTCAATCAGGACGCTCTTCGATGAGAAGCAAGAAGATGACGAGACAGTCAACGACTTCGTTAAACGCTTCTGGAATAAGGCGATGAACTGCCGAGATCCAATCACAGAGGACTTCATCCTTCAAACCTGTCACAACAACCTCTCATTGGATGTATTGGAAGTTATGGGAGTAGCACCGTCCAACTCCTGGAAAGAGTTGAGAGTGCGCGGAGAGCGGGCCGAACATTTCCTCTGAAGAAAGAAGGCTGAGAGGAGCCAGCCGACGGCTAATCCTCCGAACTCGAATTTTGCCTCCCGTGGTAAGGGCAAGGCACCTGCAGCTGCTGTTGATACTAATCAAACGTCGCAACAACAACCCCGAAGGCGGCAAAAGACTTCGGATTCGAAACTCCAAAAAGAGTATTCCTTCAAAGACGAAGACGTTCCAGCCATCTTCGAATCCCTCCTTGAAAACAACAAGATCAAGCTACCACCTATCGTCAATCAGGAGGAAGCTGACAATACTGCGGATCCAAAGTACTGTGCGTATCACAGGAGGATCCTTCATCCCACTAAGGATTGCTTTGCTCTCAAGAATAGTATCCAAACCTTAGTTGAAGCCAGCATTATATCGCTCAATTAAGTCGAATGAAGACTCCGATAAGTATAAGAGTATAAACTGCTCCTTCCTACACTCCGACAAGTATAAGAGTATAAACTGCTTCTCAATCCTCCGATCGGTATAAGAGGTTAAACTGCTCCCTGATACTCCAACATGTATATGAGTCTAAACTGTTTCATTTCTCTTGACGAGAATTTCCTGGAGAATTTTTATGCATATTATTCTTAAGGATAACCCGGTCATGTAACTGAGTATAATGTCAAACCCGGTTTCGCAAAGGAAGCCGGAGGTGGATGATTTATGTAATGGGAAGTTCCTAGAGAATCTTATATTCTTAAGGATAACCCGAACATGCGACTGAGGATAACGTACTCCTCGTTACACCCAGTTTTGCAAAGAAAGCTGGGGGTGGATAATTCATGTAACGGGAAGTTCCCGGAAGAATGTTAAATGTAATATTCTTAGGGGTAACCCGACGTTATGAACAAAGTGATAAACACTAAACTCCTATTATGATTCCTGAACACTCTTTTGTTGAGACGAGATTCGATCACTTTGTTGGATCAATCTTTCCTCACAAAACTCTCTTTGGTGCTTGACGACTCATAGTCTTCCACCACAAGATCCCCCACCGATCACACTAATTGACGGTAGGACCACCAAAATTCTGTCCTGTTTAATCCATTCAAACTTCCGCTATGTTCGTGCACTCAACACTTTCATGGTTAGAGTCCGGATATAATGCTTAGAATTTTGATCAGTCAATCCTTGATAAATTGTCAAGCCTCTTCGTGTTAAGTCCTTATCACTTAACACCAAGAACCCCACTGTGATTTGTACAAGTCAACACCTCCACTGTGATTTGTACTCCCACTCTCACTTGGTCAAACCTTCCTACAGTTAGGGTCACATCCAAAATCCCCTCTTGATTCCTCCAATGAACGAGAGGTCCACAAATCGAGTGATCAAACCTATAAAAGTTAGGGTCATCTCACACTCCCACTCTCACTTGGTCAAACCTTCCTACAGTTAGGACCACATCCAAAATCCCCTCTCGATTCCTTCAATGAACGACAGGCTCATTTTCAAATCGAGCGATCAAACCTTCCTACAGTGAGGATCGTCTCAAACCTCCTATTCGGTCAAACCTTCCTATGGTTAGGGCCAAAACCAAAATCCCCTTTTGATTCCTCCAATGAACGAGAGGTCCACTTTTAAACCGGATGATCAAACCTTCCTACAGTTAGGGTCACCTCAAACTCCCGCTTGGTCAAACCTTTCTACAGTCAAGGTCAAAACCCCAATCCCCTCTCGATAAACGAGAAATTCACCTTTAGTTCGGTAATCAAACCTTCCGACAGTTAGGGTTATCCGAAATTTTCGATTCTCGGAGTGGAGATCCCACTCCTAGTTTTACCTTTCCGGATTCTAGGGGTGGAGATCCCACCTCGAGTCTCCTTTCCAACTGGAGATAGAATATAAAATTCTTCCTCTTCAGCTTTGGGAGGTAGAATATAAAATTCTTCCTCTCCTATTTCGGGTTCGTCTTTGCCCCAAGAGAAGACACTATCCTTCAACTCCACAGCCGGTTTAGTCTTTCACCGATTGAAAAAGACACCAGAATACCAGTCTGGGGTATTTTATCCCGAAGCCTAAGTAGGGATAAATCAGCGCTTAACTCGTGCTGTTGGGTGGTTCGTTCCCGTAAAAACGACCGAGTCTACGTATTCAACATCGTAGCAACAAAAATCCATGCCTTTTATGCATAGGGAATTTTATCCCGAATCCTGAGTAGGGATAAGTCAACGTCTAACACGCGTTGCCGGTTTAGTCTTTCACCGATTGAAAAAGACACCAGAATACCAGTCTGGGGTATTTTATCCCGAAGCCTAAGTAGGGATAAATCAGCGCTTAACCCGTGCTGTTGGGTGGTTTGTTCCCGTGAAAACGACCGAGTCTACGTATTCAACATCGTAGCAACAAAAATCCATGCCTTTTATGCATGGTGAATTTTATCCCGAATCCTGAGTAGGGATAAGTCAACGTCTAACACGCGTTGCCGGTTTAGTCTTTCACTGATTAAAAAAGATACCAGAATACCAGTCTGGGGTATTTTATCCCGAAGCCTAAGTAGGGATAAATCAGCGCTTAACCCGTGCTGTTGGGTGGTTCGTTCCCGTGAAAACGACCGAGTCTACGTATTCAACATCATAGCAACAAAAATCCATGCCTTTTATGCATGGGGAATTTTATCCCGAATCCTGAGTAGGGATAAGTCAACGCCTAACACGCGTTGCCGGTTTAGTCTTTCACCATTTGAAGAAGACACCAGAATCCGAATCTGGAGACTTTTATCCTGAAGCCTAAGTAGGGATAAGTCAGCGCCTAACACGCGTTGTCGGTTAGTTTATTCCCGTGAGAAAGACGAAGTCTACGTATTCAATATCGTAGCACTAAAAGAGTTAACTCTTTTAGCATAACGTTACATGCGGAACGGACTTAAATAATCCGCATGCAAACCCGATTCAAACGGTAATCGGTAAAGATACATCAAATCCGTTGAAGGCTGAGGATTTACCAAAAATCCTAAGTCAGCGTCTAACACACGTTGCCGGGTAGTCTATTCCCGTGAGAAAGACGAAGTCTACGTATTCAATATCGTAGCACTAAAAGAGGTAACTCTTTTAGCATAACGTTACATGCAGAACGGACTTAAACAATCTACATGCTAGCCCGACTCAAATGGTAGTCGGTAAAGGCTTATCAAACCCGTTGATGGCTGAGAATTTGCCAAAAATTCTATAAATGTGAGTCATTGACGTATCAACTTTATTAGTTGGTCTCGTGATTTGAGTATCCAACAAATTCGGTATAAGATCCACACGTGCAGATGAATCAGCTTTAATAGTTGGTCCTGCAGCCTAATATTTAGGACTGCCATGCTCCAATACCTTAAGAGCTTAAACTGTGTATACTCTAGCAAACGTATGAGTATAAACTGTGTTAACGCCAATCAACACGTTGCGATAAAAGTCAACGCCAATCAATACAAAACCCTAAGGCCAACGTCGAGCAACGCGTAGCCCTAGGTCAACGCCGGTCAGCGCGTTGCGACAAAGATAATCAGTTCAAAGTCAACTCAATGACACGAGACAAAACTAACTCACCAATTTCGATTCAAGACTTCAACAACGGTCAGACGATAAACGCAGCGCCGGAAGAACTTCATCTATTTGACAAAACACTGGATAGACTGAAGGCTGAGGAAGTTAAGAATTGAAACAGTTCACGGGTCCTTTGACACCGACTAAAGGCGGGGGACTATCATATCCAAAGTGTTCCAGACTCCTCCATAAAAGAATGAGTCTGAAATACTTTGGAGGGGGTATCTGTAGGCGTCTAAAAATACCTATAGGTATCCACGCACAACTCGAGGCAGAGAGAAGGTGATGAATGCTACTATCTAAGTCTAAGAGGATTATATGACACCGATGAACACATGAAGCGAAACGGCGAACCGAATAGCCTATACACTCACCGGCCACCTCCAAATGGCCCGTATATTTACCAGCCACCAAATCGGCAAACCAAGTGGCCTGCGCGCTAATCAGCCACCGTCAAGCTATCCATGCGTTCGCGAAACGAATTGGGAAAGCGTACAAGTCAACGAAACGACGAAATACACGTAACGACGGGACAAGTCAAAACCCGAAAAAACAGATAAAGCCCCTGGCGGCCGAGTCACGCCAAAGCGACCCGACCAGACCAGTGGC
>BQKN01001066.1:0-16787 GCA_022839385.1 Asparagus kiusianus
AGAACCATAAATTCTATCTACATGTCTTTACATTAGGTCTTAAATTCTTCTTATTTTTAGTTTGCACCTCAATTCCTTCTAGTTATTTTAGGTTACACCTTGAGCTGACGTTCAGTCCATGTCTATTGTTTGGGTGTCTTTAAATCTTATTGTTGATAATTTGTCTTAATTTTTTTGATTATGATATGTTAACATATTTTAATTCATATGTTATCATTATTCTTCAAATTTAGTGCTTGAACTAGGAAAAGCAGAAAGGAAAAAAAGGAATGATGGAGAGAGGATGGATCGAGATATTCAACACAATCAATCTATTCTGACGCTGAGGTGTATGAAGTCAAAATTTCGGCAGCAATTAAGTTATTAAGAGAACATATTGTAAGGAATAATCCCGTCATTTCATAAAAAAGAACTTAGAAGAATACCGTACACAAAAGAAAAGTATAAATTTTTGTTGCGCGCCGTGCGGAAGCGTGCTCGACAATCAAACGAGTCGGTAAGCGATGAGAGAAGAGAACCAAACCAAATTACGAGTGCAGTTCACCAAAATACGACATAAATCAAACCAAACACAGGAATTTACGTGGTTCGACAATTGCCTACGTCCATGGGAAGAGGATGAGAAGATTTCACTATATGGAGGAGAAATACAACGGGTTACAACTCACAAAATTACTCAAATTTAACCCTAACCAAAGCTCTCAACTCCCTCACAATATCACCCTCTCAAAGTGCTCAAAATAATGCTAATTCTCTCCTTAAGAAAACCTAGAAAACGTGTTTTTATTTATAACAAAACACAATCCCAAACATGGTGGGAATCTAAAAACGAGTCTGTCACACCCGGGTGTGACACGCACCACACCCCTAAAAATAGGATAGATTTTGGCACACCTAGGTGTGGCAGACACCACACCACTGACAACAGGGGCAAATTCTACCACACCTGGGTGTGGCAGATACCTGTTTGGTGGAAAATTTATAGTAAGTAAAATAAAAAAAATTTGATTTGTATTTTCTCAATCTTAATTATAATTTGAATTCCCTGATTACAAAAGAGAAGAGAATTGATCTAAATTCTCCCATTTGTTTAAGTCTGGGTTCTTCACAGTGGCGATGAAATGCCTCCCTCGAATGCTCACGTCGAGTTTGCTTCTCGTTGACGATCCGAACGTCTTGTTTCACTGGAACGTGGTCTTCTCCTCACGTTTGACGTTATGGAGAACTTGCAAAGCAAGTTTTAGAACTCTGGACGAGTTGATAACTCTGAACGAGTTTGAAACTCTATGAAAGAGTTGATTTAACCAAAAGCCGGTTTATAGCCAAGGATGAAAGCTCTTTGTTGTCGAACGTTGCTGAAGGATGAACTTCAATCTCCCCCTCGCTGCCAAGCCGAAGATCTCCTCTTCACTGCCAAGTCTAAGATCCAAAAACCCAGCCAAAGAGAAGCCCCAAACTCAGTTGAGTTTACTCATTTTTATAGGGGATTAAGGGGGTATAACCACCCCTTAAATCACTCCTAAGTGGGGTGTAACCGTCCTCAAATCATGGGAAACAGTTTTGAAACTGTTCAAGGGTTTAAAGGGTGTAATCCCCCTAAAATCTCTCCATAATGGGGTGTAACCAACCCCATTAAGTGGAGATACGGTTTTAAGACCGTTCAGGTTCTGTTTGAACCAGTCCAACGCCAAAAACACGGGTCTGACCCCCACGTTTTGAAGTTGCAACGTGGGTTCAACCCCTACATTTTAATGTTGCAACGTAGGTTCTTACGTTTTGTTGCTGACACACAGGGAGGACCTCCGCGTTTTGGTGTGGCAACACAGGGAGGACCTATGCGTTTCGTTCTGGGAACACAACCACGAGCTATGCGCTTTGAATCTGAGACACATAGGTGAGCTCTGCGTTTGGATTTGAAAAGACCGTCAATTTGTAGTCTCTTTTATTAGAATGTTGCAAAGACCGTCATCTTGTAATCTTTGTCTTGGCTCCTTAAAAATATATGAGTCGTCAGATTGTAACTCCTGATATTGATTGTGAAGGTTGTTGATTAGAGCTTTCATCAGTTGTTACGAAGATCGTCAGATTGTAACCTTTAGTGATCTACATGAAAGTCTTCAAATTGTAACCTTCTGGAAGCCGTCGAATTGTAACTTCTATCATTGGTGTTTGATGGGGGATTAACTATCTATTGTGATTTTTAGACAGCCTACAATACCACACCCTACCGAATCTTTATGTTTGCCAACACTTTGAACAATTTGACGTCGTTTTCTATAATTCTCCATATCGGCGAAGTGTTCCCAAAACTGAGCCAACATCAACATGAGCACCAATGCGTCATCTCACCAAATACGGTTGCACCAATATGGTTGCATACGTACCCCCTCTCCCAAAGGATCAAGCCGTCCATAGTTCATCCAAATGGTCGCGAACGACCTCAATAATCACGAATTTGTAATAAGTTTCTACAATGATCAAACTTATTGTTCGGAACCACCTTTGTGAGCATATCCGCTGGATTGTCTTTTGTGTGGACATTCATGAGCTCCACATCCACATCTTTAAGAACATCCCGAACGAAGTGATAACGAACGTTGATATGCTTCATCCTCACATGGAAAACCTAATTCTTCATCAAAAATATAGCACCATGTTATCACAATAAATGGTGACGGATCACTACGAAACACCAAGATCCTCCAAAAGTCCTTGAAGCCAAATCGCCTCCTTAACAGCCTCCGTAATCGTCATATACTCTGCCTCCATCGTAGACAAAGCCACCGTAGATTGCAAGGCGCATCTCCAACACACCAGCGTATGGGTCAAAGTGAACGCATATCTGTTTTCGTCAAAAGTTGATCTTGTTGTCGAATTCATTATATCTTCGGTCGATTACAATAAATTCAAAGAAAACAGCCTTTTTATAAGACTCTTTTACACAACAAAAATGAAGATTATAACTCTTGAGAAAATAAACGCAGGATCGTTGTTTGGATCACTGCTTTTGTGGGATCTTTGCCTGTGCCGGGAACGCTTTAGCTCGTTGACCACCGAATCACAGATTCTGATTGAATCGTGAGGGGCTTATGATTCTTCCTTCGTTATCGAAGTGAGAATTGGAAACGATATCTTATCGAAGTAAGATAGTCGTTCTTCTTGAAATCAAGTCTAAGCTCGATTGTCAAGGAATCACTCCAGGAACTGAAATCTCAGCTCTTTCTGCTCTGGAATGCTCTCTGGTCAGCCTTGGATCGTCCTTGTGCCAACCTCACCAAAAAAATGATCTCAGGGGGTATTTATAGCCCCGAGAAGAAAACTGTCTTCCGAGACAGTGTTTGCTGTCTCGCTGGTCGAGACAGTGTTTGCTGTCTCGCCCAGCGGGACAGTGTTTGCTGTCTCGCCCAGCGAGACAGCAAATTTGCTGTCTCGCCCGGCGAGACAGTAAAACAGTGTCTCAGAAATCTTTAACTGCCTGACAGTTTCTTGTAACTGCCTTCCCACGTTTTGAAACTCCGTTATTCTGGCAGTTATCAACGTGATTCTCACCCACGACGTTCCCCACGTTCTTGAACAGTTAGTGGCCACGTGTCGGCAGTTTTACAAAGCGGTTTTGACCTTCTGAGAGCGAGACAGTAAATACTGTCTCGCATGGGCGAGACAGTAAAGACTGTCTCGCGTGGGCGAGACAGTAAAAGACTGTCTCGCACAGGCGAGACAGTAAACACTGTCTCGCACGTGCGAGACAGTAAAGACTGTCTCGCACGGCGAGACAGTAAAGACTGTCTCGCGCGCGAGACAGTAAAGTCTGTCTCGCGCGGCGAGACAGTCCATACTTGTGTTCTTTCTTGACATTTTGGATGACTTCCTTTTGAGCTGTGTTTGGATACCTTTCAGCATTTTTTGACGCCTACAATATCCCGTCGTCGATCGGTGTTTATCCAAATCTCCAGCGTAATTCGAATCTACGTATCAAATATATAGCCGCCCACCATTAGTGTCCCACTCAAAAACCAAACCAACATTGAGAGTACCTCGAATGTACCTTAAAATTCATCTCACGACATTCCAATGACCCGGACCTGGGTCGTGCATGTATCTAGAAACCATGCTCACTGCCTATGACAAATCCGACCTTGTACAAACCATGAAGTACATCAAACTCCCAACTGCGCTTGCATATAGAGTTTTTGACATCAACTATCGATCTTCAACTGTCTTTGATGAAAGGTCAGCTGAAAGCTTCAAATGGGCTCCAACTGGTACACTAACTGGCTTCGTTTCCATACTCACATTGAACCACTGTAGAACATTCTTCAAATAAGCCACATGTGTCAAACAAATTCTCCTTGTCTCTGTCTCTGCTGATCTCCATCCCTAAAATGCGCTTAGCTTCACCTAAATCCTTCATCTCGAACTCGCTCGAAAGCTGAATCTTTAATCTATCTATCGCGGATCTAGAAATAGAAGTACATATCATCGACATAAAAGAATAAATAAATGTATGCACATCCATTCAACTTGCGATAGTGCATGCAATGATCAAACTGACTCCTAATGTACGAATGACCAATCATGAACCCATCGAATCGCTTATACCGCCGTCGAGGAGATTGCTTCAAACCGTATAGCGATTTTTCAATCTACAAATTAATTTATCCTTCCCTGCAGCTCGTAATCCTAATAGCTGAATCATATAGATTTCTTCATCAAGATTACCATGAAGAAATATTGTTTTTATATCCAACTAATCTAACTCTAAACCATACTGTGCCACCAAAGCTAAAAAAATCCAAATCGGAGAATGCTTCACCACCGGAGAGAAAACCTCATTAATAAAATTTTAATTGGTACTTAATCGGATTTGGTTAGCAATTTACCCTATTCACCCCCCTCTAGGGTAATTTCAAACTGTACTCGCCATCCTCTTGCTGCTTTCACCAACTTCTTCTCTCATTGCAAATCACTCCAAATTACAAAGAAAGATTCCAACACAATCTCCTAACCACACGAGGAAAACGAGATCTCCAATGATAACTCCACAACACTATCTCCACCGAAACCTATAACTCCAAGAACCAAGCTCCATAATGAATCTTCCTCCACCCGATGTCAAAATCCTAGATCCCAAATCTGGAGCTCTGATACCAATTGTTGCGCGTCGTGCGGAAGCGTGCTCGACAACTGAACGAGTCGGTGAGCGATGAGAGAAGAGAACCAAACCAAATTACAAGTGCAATTCACCAAAATACGACACAAATCAAACCAAACACAATAATTTACATGGTTCGACAATTACCTACGTCCATAGGGAGAGGATGTGGAGATTATACTATATGGAGGAGAAATACAATGAGTTACAACTCACAAAATTACTCAAATATAACCCTAACCAAAGCTCTCAACTCCCTCACAATATCTCCCTCTCAAAGTGCTCAAAATAATGCTAATTCTCTCCTTAAGAAACCCTAAAAACGTATTTCTATTTATAACAAAACACAATCCCAAACATTGTGGAAATCTAAAAACGAGTTTGACACATCCGGGTGTGGGGTGTGGCACATACCACACCCTTGAAAACAGGACAGATTCTGTCATACCTGGGTGTGGCAGACACCACACCCCTACTGAATCTTCATGTTTGCCCATACTTTGAACAATTTAACGCCGTTTTCTACAATTTTCCGTAAGGGACTTTAAAAAATGTACATATGATGTGAGATTAAATAGATCCTAACACGCCGCTGCCCACGGGATTGGCTGTGCACTAGTTAGATCTCGGTGAGTTCGGCTCTGATACCGTTCATTAGTGACCTAGAGAAACTCACCCTTAAAAAACTAATTGTCAGAGAAAGGAAACGTAGATCCCTTATAAACACACCGATCAGGTGCTACTGGTGACAGACTAGCCGGTTGGACCAGCCCTTAGACCGTTTTCGGTTGTTTTGTCCATTTCAGATTCCTATTTGTGTTAGGAGTTCTAATTAGTTTTATATTCAGTTTAGACCCTATAAGCAAAGGTCTTCGAGGTTTAGGGCTGGATGATAGAAGGCAAGGAGAGCTGCATATTGTAAAAGAGAAGCAGAGAGAACCTAAAGAAAGAAATTCAGGATTTTGAGAGATTTTTTTGTGACATTGAGAGAGGACGTCTTGCGGGTTCTTTAAGAACAAAAGAATAGATTATCTTGTAATCTCTAGAATGAAAGAAGACTCAAATCTCTCCATGACTGCTGAACTATGTAAATTGTGTGCTGTTGTGCTCCTGTTCAATTTTTCGTGATAGTTTGTTTTCTCTCTCTTTGTTCGAACATAGGTTTCTCGTTGTTTTCATATCGCCAAGTGATCGCCCTTCCTAAAAAGACAAAGGGGGTTTAGTTGCGAAATTTGGCGTTGCGTCTGTGAGCGACGCTTCGTATAGGACATTGATCGGTGCACAACAATTGGTATTAGCGATAGGTGCGTCAACAGGGACCTCATTATTTCACTAAAACGAACTTAGCTGATGTGAGACTAAATGAACCCAACGACACCCTAACACATCATCGTCCGTGAAGGATAGCTGCGCACATCATCGAGGGGGCTGAATCTAATAGCATTCACAAGGAACCAAGGAGAACTCATCCCTAAAACGTGTTGCCAGAGCAAGGAAACCAAATCCCTCATAAACTCATATCAAACTTCCCACACAACAAATAGACGTACCATACCATAATAAGGAATTCGAATCGTATGTTCTTTTAAGGAATAATTTGAATCATATGTTAAAGCAACTGAATGGATTTAGATGTACAAATTAACAACGTAAAGAATTACGCACCTAATATAAAGTGCTATAAAATACATGATCCCGTGTGAAGGGCAAAAAAAAAAAATCCCCTCTGTTTACAAAAAGGGGGGGGGGGGGGGGGGGGTGCAAATTGGATGCTTGACAGGTGGGTCCCTTTTACCCACCCACAGGGTACTAGAAAAGGAACCAGCCCCCGGTGATCTCCCTTCAGCATCGACATTTTATTAGGTTCCAAGGAGAAATGAAAACAAAGGAGGCAGTCACGGCCGTCGTCAGCGACAAATACTGCGGCGACGGCGGCGAGAGAGAGCTGACGGTGCGCAAGACCTCGATTTTTTACCCCGGCGACGGCTACGCCGCCTACGATCATCACACCGGCGAGCTCGTCTTTCGCGTCGACACCTACGCCCACGGCCCGGCGCTGACGGAGAATATCGTGCTCATGGATCCCGACGGCTCTCCAATCCTCACCGTTCGGCGAAAGGTTAACCTATTTTATCATTTACGACATTATCAAATCGTTTTCATTTTTTTAGGGCTCAAATCTCAGTGTCGTAAATTAACTTGTACGTGTCTAGCTTTCTCATTTCATTATGTTAATTACCAGGATTTTTATCCACGGTCTCCGTTATGAATAACCGTTTTCATTCGTATAGCTTTTTGAGGAATTGGGAAAGAGTTTATGTTTGGTTATCTAGATATAATTAGTCGTAAAATCTTTGAAACTGTTCATAAATCATGTTTTTTTTTGGGGTGGGAAGACAAGGGGGTTCTGGAAGAAAACATGAGCTGAGAGTATTTTGGTCATTCAAGCATTTGACTCGTTCGGATTTGAGAGGCCTATATACGAGCAATTCCAAAGATTTGAGGGACTAATATCGAAATAATCAAGAATCTTTTGTTGCTGAAACTCGAATAATTATGCTAATTAACAGTTATTCTTGGAAAAATAAAATTTGTGCAGTGGCCTAGCCTTCACCAAAGATGGGAGGGATTCCTAGGAGACAAGAAGGAAGGCCAGCAACCGATATTCAGCGTAAAGAGATCCTCAATCTTCGGAGGCGATCGAAATACACTCGACGTCGAAACCCACGACGCCCGCGGCGACAGAGAGTATCGGGTCGAGGGCTCATTCGCACAGCGAAGCTGCAGAGTCATAGCATGCTGCGATCAAGAAGCCGTCAGCGGGGAGGAGGCTGTCATTGCGGAGATCAGAAGGAAAGTCGATGCTTGCTCCCAAGTTGTTCTCTCCAAGGACGTGTTCTCCTTGCTGGTGAAGCCTCGGTTTGATTCGGCGTTTGCTATGGGGCTCGTGATCGTCCTCGATCGGATCACCGGCGGTGAAGAAGATGATGGCGGGGTTGCTAGCGTGGTCCCGTTTGATGACGACGGCCGTGGAAGTTATCATACGCGCTCTTGATCGTCAGTTAATGAACCGTCAGTGTTCGTGTTACTACTAATTAATTAATGGCAGTTAAGTGCGCGCCGTGTGTTTGGGAGATGCTTTGGTTGCTTAGCTCACCTGCACCACTTGTTAATTTCCTTGTTAACTGGTGTCACGTTTTGCTTTCTTGTGATGAGAATATTATCAGAGATGGGGATCCAATCTAATATTTATTTAAGGGAGAGAAATGAAACTAGTAGCTTTCAAGTACAAAAACTTGTAGGATTTTTAAAAAAATAAATAAATTGCCTCCGTCTTGTATGGAAGCACGATTCCGATAGGAAAAAAGAAAATTGATTGATGTTACAATATTGAGAGCACCACAGAATTGGAGGCGAGGGGGACAAAAAATCTATATTTATTTATGACACGCGTTTGAGATTTTTAAAAGTCGCCGACTACTGATTATGTGACCCACTTAATTTTGAAGGCTAATTTGTGAGGGCATGGAGACAATTTGTGAGATGGAAAAGTATAGAACCATTCATGAGTTAGCTACCTACCAAGTACTAGCCACAAATCTAATAAACAGGGGACAGTTGTGGCTGGGTTTGTCGATCGTTTGATGATATTTTGGGCCGACAAACGTTTTATAGGATGGGAACGTTGAAGCGTAAATAGCGTGCTTGAGTGTTGGGCGCAGAGTCACGCCTTTACGTCGTGAAAGCGATATTACACGAGAGAAAGCTCTGGTTTTTGTTTTCACAAAAACTCAAGTCAACCTCTATATTCCCGTTTTACAAAGGAAACAAGAACACAAGTAATGTATCTCAACAAAGTGAGATATACTCTCTTCCTAATATCATATCTAGGTCTGAATATCGAGGAAACCAACAAACAATAGCCAACACCCAGAAGAAGAAAAAAACAGTAAAGACATGAGATTTACGTGGTTCGGCAAACTTAGATCAACGTCTGTCTAGATCTCCTGCATAATCTGAGTCCACAAACCTATCAATCTGACATGTATCTCCATCAAAGCACAGACCCGTATCAGCGGTACCCTTCATGTATCTCAAGACTCATTTCACTGCTTCCCAATGCGTCTTTCCCGAATTCGCCATGAACCTACAGATGACACTGACCGCCTGTGAAATATCTGGACGTGTACACACCATTGCATATATTAAACTGCCAACTGCACTAGCATAAGATACACGCTCCATGTGTGCCTTCTCTTCCGCTGTAGTGGGAGGTTGTTTACCTAAGAGCCTGAAGTGTGGAGTCAATGGAGTCACCACCAACTTGGCACTTTGCATCCCGAAACTTGAGATCACCCTCTCTATGTAGCCCTTCTGACTCAATAACAATCGCTGATTCGCCCGCTCTCTCCTAATCTCCATACCCAGTATTTTCCTTGCAAAACTTATGTCCTTCATCCCGAACTCTTTACCAAGTTAAGATTTTAGCCTATCTATCTTCACCCTGCTCTTCGAAGCAATAAGCATGCCATCCACATACAAAAGGAGATAGATATAATCACCTCCACGAAGCTTTCGAATATAAACACAACAATCATAATCGCTTCGGGAATATCCATGCTTCAGCATGAAGGAGTCGAATTGCTTGTACCACTGCCAAGGAGATTGCTTTAATCCATAGAGTGACTTCCTCAAGCGACACACATGATTCTCCTTATCCTCAACCCTGTAGCCCTCAGGTTGATGCATATAGATCTCTTCATCCAAGTCTCCGTGCAAGAAGGCCATTTTAACATCAAGTTGTTCCTGCTCAATATCATTATGAGCAACAATACTCAATAACACCCGAATAGAAGTGTGTTTCACCACCGGAGAAAAGATCTCATTGTAATCAATATCCTCTCTTTGTGCAGATCCCTTAGCTACTAGCCTAGCCTTGTATCTTGTTTCACCAAGCTCTGAAGGATCCTTCTTTTTCTTATACACCCACTTACAACCAACAATTTTTCTTCTTACGGGCAATGGGTCCACCTCCAATGTTTTGTTCTTCCGAAGAGATTCCATCTCCTCCTTCATCGCAGCCAACCAACTCTCACTATCTCTATCCCGAATAGCTTCCTTGAAGGTGACCGGCTCATCATCCTCCACCGAGAGTGCGTATTCAATCAAATTAACATGTCCATAGTGCTTCAGGGGTTGATCAGACCCCAACTTCAGTACCTGCTTGTATGCTCGTCTTGGCCTAGTGAAAGCCAAACTATTCTCGAGCTGTTATTATTGTAGTACATGTGTATTTTCCTGCTGAACCTCCTCTTGTTCAAGCTCATCATCTTCATGATCCTCCTCTTGAACATGACTAGAACCTGATTGATCTTTAGGTTCTATTTCAATCACCTGAGACTTTGAAGACCTAACAATCCTAACACCATTAACCTTGGGCGTCCTAGCAATCATGTATTTCTCATCAAAAGTAACATCCATGTTGATCACGAACTTCGAATCTTCTGTACACCAAAGACGATAGCCTTTTACACCATTTGCATACCCCAAAAATATTGCCTTCTTGGCTCTCGCGTCAAGCTTTCCCTTGTTGACGTGATAATAGGCGATACACCCGAAAATCCTGAGCCTATCATAATCTGCATACTCCCCTGACCATACCCTATAAGGTGTATCATCATCCAATATCGAATGTGGAGAACGGTTCACAATGTAACAAGCTGTAGCCACCGCTTCTGCCCATTATTTTTTGCCTAATCCAGCATATGATCGCATATTCATTACTTTCTCCCGTAATGTTCGGTTCAGCCTTTCTGCGACTCCATTCTGCTGTGGTATAGATCTGACTGTCCAGTGTCTAGCAATGCCCTCCTGATCACAGAACTCCTTAAAAGCATCATTTGTATACTATGTACCGTTGTCAGATCTTAATATCTTCAATTTTTTTCATGTCCTGTTTTCAACCATTGCCTTCCACTTCTTAAATATCTCGAATACCCCATTCTTATGCTTCAGAAAATAAATCCAAGCATACTTAGAATAATCATCTATGAACGAGATAAAATATCTGGAACCACCCTTAAAAGTAGTCTGAGTCGGACCCCACACATCTGTGTTCACAAAATCTAATATACCTCTGCTCTTATACTTGCTTCTCAGAAACTGGACCTGTGCGTCTTCTCGTACACACAATTATCGCAAAAATCCATGCAAGCTTTATTCAGATTCTCTAGCAAACCCTCTTTACCAAGTAAATCTAGACCCTTCTCTGACATATGCTCAAGCCGCCTATACCATAACCGTGTGTGCACGCATGGATCTCCACCACTTCCATCAGTTCTAACTGTTACATTCCCTATTACTGTCATACCCGAGAGAGTATATAGATTACTGTGATGAACACCCTTCATCACTACTAGGGAACCTTAAACAACATTCTTCACTCCGTTCTACGTAACAAACTTGTAGCCACCGGAGTCCAAAGCACCAACTGAGATAATATTCTTCCGCAAGTCGGGAACGTGCCTTACATCCGTCAGGGTTCTGACCACTCCATCATGCATCTTAATTTTGATATCACCTAGCTCCACTGTTTTACAAGCATGATTGTTCCTCATCAGTACGGTTCCATTATAAATGCTTCTGTAGATAGTAAACAACTTCCTATTTTGGCACATATGGTAAGAGCAACCCGAATCAAGAATCCACTTTTCGGAGATATCATCACCACTCGTGACGACATAACATTCCTTCTCGCTCCCTTCCTCTGAAACGTAGCTCGCCTCTTTCTTGCATTCTCTCATCTTAGTCTTGTTATTGTTCTTCTTTCCATCTACTCTCTTTTAGGACAATCGATCTTGAAATGATCTAGATCATCATATTTGAAACACGGCCTTCCAGCAAGAGGTCTCGATTTTTATCTAGACTTTCCTCCCTTGCCTTTTCCTCGCTCATTGCCCCTTCCTCTGGTAATAGTTGTTTGCGTCAAAAATTGTTGTATTCATTGTATAACTCACTACAACTTCAGTCGTTACAATAAGTTAAAAAAGATCGGTCTTTTTATAAGACCTTTACACAATGAAAATAAAATTACAATTCTCGTTCAAACAAACGCAGGGAGATCGTTTATCGGTCTTCTGCTTGCGTGGGTGTCTTTGCCTGTGCCGGGGTTTATCCGTGGACCACCTTAGATCTGGATCCGGTTGATGAAAAATCCGGCAGAGCTTCGCCTTCGCCGAAGGAGTGTTTGATTTGAAGCGCTGAAATCGACCAAGCGAAATCAGGGCTCTTCTCGAGATTAAGACCAAGCCTAATCTCAAGGGACGGACGGACAGGGTTCAGATCCTTCGAATAGCTCATTCTTTATGCCGAAGTTCGCCGGGATTGTAGGCGTCAAAAAATGCTTACAGACATCCAAATATCACCAAGGCAAAGAGAAGATGATAAATGCTATTCTCTTAATCAGAGGGGATCATTCAAAGGAAACAACTCAACAATGAAGAACAACATGCACACCAACATGCAGCCCATGGTGCCGCGGCTAAGGTGCGGCAGCATATGGTGCCGCGGCTAAGGCGCGACAGCCATTGGTGCCGCGGCTAAGGCGCGGCAGCCAATTGTGCCGCGGCTATGGTAGAGGGATGTTATGGCAGTTACAAGGCAGTTATACGATAATTTTTGAAGTCCACGTGGCGACATATCAGAAATAGAATGTGCGCTGACATGGACAAGCAGTTAAACCACGAAAAAAGTGGTTAAAGGTCGTGGAGAACGGTTTCAAGCACGATGAAGACGTGCTAGTAACCGTTCCTTTGGCCGCGGCAGCCCATACTGCCGCGCCAACAGCCGCGATAGGGTTGGCTGCCGCCGCCAAAGGAAGGCTACTTGATCAGTTATTTCGCCCCATTTTCGCTGTGATGCATTTCTACCCCTATAAATACACCCCTATACACGAAATAAAGGGGAGAGAGCAGATTAGAGCAGAGGAGACTTGAGCTTTTGGAGATTTTGAGGAAGAAAGAGAGAATTTTCACCCTTTGACAAGCATCATTTGGTGATTCCTAGAGATCTAAGCTCAGACTTGATCTTTGGAAGAGTGAACATCTTACATCGATAAGATATTCGCTGCAAATCCCTACTTCGATAAACGAAGGAAGGATCTCAAAACAACCTCACGATCTTTGAATCGGTGGTCCACGAACTAAAGCGTTCCCGGCACAGGCAAAGTCTCACAAAAGCAGGAGTTGATAAACAATTTCCGTGTTATTTTCTCGAGAGTTGTACTTTCTTTTATTTTTATTGTAATTTCTTGTAAACAAATCAAAGTTTCAATGGAATCGACAATGGAGCCAACTTTCACTGAAAACAAACTGGCGACCACAGTGGGAGCCAACGGTCTCGCTACCGAGACCGTCGTGTCGTAGCCGATCATCAAGATTCCAATCGAATCCACGGTCGAGTACGAGTTCGACCAAACGAAGTTTGAGGAATATTTGTCATCCTCATCTGCAAAATTTTTCTCGCCTCGCAAATGCAGGAAGACTTCATCTTCGTTGAAGCTTTTTAGATTGTCAAATGCTACAGATGAAGGCTCTCGTCCGATTGTTGCTGAGAATTCTACTGGCAACATCTCTGCTCACAATGACTCTTCTCCAGTTGAAGAGTCATGGAATCAAATCCCACCGGTACTGACAAAAAGGGCTCGCCAGAGACAACGTCAGCGCCACGCTCGCCAAATGACTAAAGCCTTGGAACAAACCGACGGAGTTCGTTATCATGCGGACTTAGAGTCGAGGAGGCATCGAGTGAGTCAGTTGTCTCAACAAGCAATCACTCATGTCTCTACTAAACCAACGACGGATGAATGGATTCTTGTCAAAAGGGCTCGCTCAACCCTCAAAGAACGCATACAAAAGCGTCGTGCAAAGGCTGCTCATGCCCGTGCTCTTTTACAACAAAGGATTAAAGGGAAGAAAGAAACGGTGACCAAGGAACCATCGAAACTCTGCAAAGTTTGGATCCCAAAGTCTGGAGTTGTGCAAAATCAGCATTCGGAGCCCGTTAAGATTCTATACCCGTAAAGGGGTAGTTCTAAACGTGTGACTCCCGACATAACCTTGGATCGCTCAAAGACAATGATAAGTTGTCCTGAGAATGCCAACAAGGTTTTATACCCCCAGAAGAAGACGTGTTCGTCAAAAGACATCGTTATACCTGGGGGGTCATACCAACAGATGATAAGATTTTCCGGCAATCATACCAATGAATCATACTATCAAGCTGGAGGTGTGAACAAAACTCGAAAGAGAATTGTCCGGGAAATGAGCTCTCATTGTTCCTGTGTACAACTCATTAAAGCAACATTGTCGGAAGATGACTATGCCAAACAAGAAGCCGTCCCGCAAAGAATCTCAGCGTTCCAGAGGCTTTGCATAGAAATGTCGAAACCCAAGCCGCGATGTTTTCGCAAGAAGCTTGCTGTTCAAGAGGATGAATTCCCTAAAGTCACTATCAACATGACTGATAAAGGAAAGCATCATCCAATTAACCCAGATCCTGATTCCTCTCCAGGAGGGAGAATTGAGCAGGATCTCTCTCAAAAAATGTCACGGCTACAACGAAGGGCCAACCGACGTCGAGATTATAAGAAAATGCATAAAGGGTCATCTTCAGATGAGGAACTCTCTGATACTTGTTCCGCAGTTGCTTCTGATGATACAACACCTAGTGTGGGGCAAACCAGAGAAGTATTCACAATAACCTCTGACCAGTTCATTCAAATACTTCAGGAAGCTCTAGCCAAACAGCGCGAAGAAATTAGAGCTGAAATGAAGACAGAGATGGAGTCGGCTATCCAACAAATGAAAGAACTGCTAGCTCAACGGCCTCAACCTCCTGAGTCCAATCAGCGAGCTGAATCCAGGCGCCACACTCAGAATGTTGTAGATGACAGTGATCCAGAAGTGGATGAAGTCATTATGATTGATACACCTCCCAATAGCAATAACGCTGGGGGTGGTTTAATAGATCCTCCCAATAACGATATTGGGGGTGGTTCAATAACACCTCTTACAGGGGGTGGTCCAACTCATTCTCCTCAACGTCTTTCGAATGAAGACATAGACGATGACAAGAAAATGAAAGAGCTTGAAAACAAAGTCAACGCTTTGATGACGGCTCAAGAAGTGAAAAAGACGGGTATTCTATGTCCCTATCCAAAAGAATGGGATTCAATTCCATACCCGGCAAAGTTCAATCTGATTAACTTCACACCGTTCGAAGGAAAAAGCTCACCTACTCAGCACTTGATTTATTTTAAGTCTCATTTGGGCATGATATCTGGAAACGAGGCTTTAATGGTCCGGTCATTCGTTGGCACCCTTCGTGGGCCCGCCTTCGATTGGTACCGACGTCTCAAGCTAGAGAGCATCAATTACTGGAATGACATAGAAAGCTTGTTTCTTAGCAATTTCTTCGATGATGACACCGAAGTGTCAATCGGAACCCTTCTAGATGAGAAACAAAAAGACGGAGAGTCGGTTGATAATTTTATCAAACGCTTCCGTAACAAGGCAATGAATTGCAGAGATCCTGTCACAGAGGAGTTCATCTTGCAGACATGCCATAACAATCTTTCCATCGATGTCCTGGAAGTCCTGGGGGTCGTGCCTTCGACCACTTGGAGAGAATTAAAACTATGTGGCGAACAAGCTGAACACTTTCTTAAAAGAAAGAAAGTTAAGAGAAATCAACCGGCGATATCTACAACCGCTGTGAATGCAACTCTCGATCCGAAATTCCAAAAGGAGTATTCTTTCGAAGATGATGAAGCTCCAACCATCTTGAAATACCTCCTTGTTAAGAACAAGATCGAGTTACCACCTATTAAAGATCAGGAGGGAGCTAAAAAGACTACGGATCCAAATTACTGTGCATACCACAGAAGGGTTCTTCATTCCACCGAGATTTGCTTTGGACTCAAGAACAAGATCCAAGCCTTAATTGACTCTGGTGTCATAACGGCGAAACAAGCCAAATAAAGAGACAGGAATACTCCATTGGGCACACGAGTATAAACTGTTTCCCTTTACTCCATTGGATGCACGAGTATAAACTGCTTTTCCACAACACTCCAAAGAGTATACGAGTATAAACTACTTCTCGGTCTTCCAACTAAATACAATATTAAACCCGGCCTCACAAAGGAAGCTGGGGGTGGATGATTTATGTAACGGGAAGTTCCTAGAGAATCTTATATTCTTAAGGATAACCCGAACATGCGACCGATGATGACGTACTCCTCGTTATACCTAGTTTTACAAAGAAAGCTGGGGGTCGATAATTCATGTAACGGGAAGTTCCCGGAAGAATGTTAAATATAATATTCTTAGGGATAACCTGATTATTATGAAAAAAATGATAAACACTACACTCCCGTTATGATTTGTACTCACACTCCCACTGCTCCTTTGGTCAAACCTTTAAACAGTTAGGACCAAAGCCAAAATCCTCTCTCGATTCGTTCCATGAACGAGAGGTCCACAAATTGAACGATCAAACCTTTAAACAGTTAGGATCGTATCAAAACCCCCACTTGGTCAAACCTTTAAACAGTTAGGACCAAAGCCAAAATCCC
>BQKN01001066.1:16797-32174 GCA_022839385.1 Asparagus kiusianus
CCACAAATTGAACGATCAAACCTTTAAACAGTTAGGATCGTATCAAATTCCCACTTGGTCAAACCTTTAAACAGTTAGAACCAGAGCCAAAATCCCCTCTCGATTCCTTTCATGAACGAGAGGTCCACAAATTGAGCGATCAAAACTTCCTACAGTTAAGATTGTCTCAAAACTCCCACTTGGTCAAACCTTACTACAGTTAGGACCACAACCAAAATCACCTCTCGATTCCTCCCATGAACGAGAGGTCCACAAATTGAATAATCAAACCTTACGACAGTTAGGATTATTCAAACCAATCCAGATTCTCTAAGTGGAGATCCCACTTTGAGTTTCCTTTACACCAGGAGATAGAATATAAAATTCTTCCTCTCCATCATCGGGTTCATCTCTACCAACAAAAAAGAGACCAGGAGATAGAATATAAAATTCTTCCTCTCCGATTCTGGGTTCATCTCTACCAACAAAAAAAAGACCAGGAGATAGAATATAAAATTCTTCCTCTCCAATTCTGGGTTCATCTCTACCAATAAAAAAGAGACCAGGAGATAGAATATAAAATTCTTCCTCTCCAATTTCGGGTTCATCTCTACCAACAAAAAAGAGACCAGGAGATAGAATATAAAATTCTTCCTCTCCGATTCTGGGTTCATCTCTACCAACAAAAAAGAGACCAGGAGATAGAATATAAAATTCTTCCTCTCCAATTCTGGGTTCATCTCTACCAACAAAAAAGAGACCAGGAGATAGAATATAAAATTCTTCCTCTCTAATTTCGGGTTCATCTCTACAAACAAAAAAGAGACAGGAACACTCCGATGAGTATATGAGTATAAACTACATCTCCTAGAACCTCCCAACGGTTCTAATTCAAGGCTTCGACAACGGCCACGCGATAAACGCAGCACCGGGGAAATCTTAGCTATTCTACGAAGTACTGAATAGACTAGGAGATAGAGAAGCCAAGAATTGAAGCCATTCGCAGACCATTCTATGCAACTTCCTCAACAAATCACTGAAGAAATTGCAAGGAAAGCTTATCATATCTAAAGTGTACCCAGACTCCTCTTCGAAAATGCTGAGTCTGGGATACTTTGGAGGGGGTATCTGTAGGCATCAAAAAATGCTTACAGACATCCAAATATCACTCAAGGAAAAGAGAAGACGATAAACGCTATTCTCTTAATCAGAGGGGATCATTCAAAGGAAACAACTCAACAAGGAAGAACAACATGCACACCAACACGCAGCTCATGGTGCCGCGGCTAAGGCGCGACAGCCTATGGTGCCACGGCTAAGGCGCGACAGCCATTGGTGCCGCGGCTAAGGCGCGGCAGCCTATGGTGCCACGGCTAAGGCGCGGCAGCCAATTGTGCCGTGGCTATGGTAGAGGAATGTTATGGCGGTTACAAGGCAGTTATACGATAATTTTTGAAGTCCACGTGGCGACATATCAGAAATAGAACGTGCGCTGACGTGGACAAGCACTTAAACCACGAAAAAAGTGGTTAAAGGTCGTGGAGAACGGTTTCAAGCACGATGAAGACGTGCTAGTAACCGTTCCTTTGGCCGCGGCAGCCCATACTGCCACGCCAACAGCCGCGATAGGGTTGGCTGCCGCGGCCAAAGGAAGGCTACTTGATCAGTTATTTCGCCCCATTTTCGCTGTGGTGCACTTCTACCCCTATAAATACACCCCTATACACGAAATAAAGGGGAGAGAGCAGATTAGAGCAGAGGAGACTTGAGCTTTTGGAGATTTTGAGGAAGAAAGAGAGAATTTTCACCCTTTGACAAGCATTATTTGGTGATTCCTAGAGATCTAAGCTCAGACTTGATCTTTGGAAGAGTGAACATCTTACATCGATAAGATATTCGCTGCAAATCCCTACTTTGATAAACAAAGGAAGGATCTCAAAACAACCTCACGATCTTCGAATCGGTGGTCCACGAACTAAAGCGTTCCCGGCACAGGCAAAATCCCACAAAAGCAGGAGTTGATAAACAATTTCTGTGTTATTTTCTCGAGAGTTGTACTTTCTTTTATTTTCATTGTAATTTCTTGTAAACAAATCAAAGTTTCAATGGAATCGACAATGGAGCCAACTTTCGCTGAAAACAAGGATCTGATTTGCCTTCGTTGAAATTCGTGCTCCTTGACTCCTCAACCCAGCAGCACCTCCACGTCTTGAGAATAACTCCGCCCCTCAAAATGGAGGCCTTTGGCTCATATTTATAGGCCCCGGATGCGGTTATTTTGGATGAGAACAAGTGATTTGGCTCTATCTTCAGTTAACAACAGCCTAACCACGTTTGGGGATGATATCAAGTCAGTTGGGAACCCCTGGAATCGATAAATCCTGTGAAAACAACTTAAAAACCGTCAAGATACGTTTCAGGTTCTGGACTGCGCGCTGCGGGTCGGATCAGTCCGACCTGCGCTTGCGCAGGTCGGATCAGATCCGACCTGCACTTTTGCAGGTCGGATTGATCAGACCCGCACTTGTGTGGGTCGGATCAGGTCCGACCTGCACTTGTGCAGGTCAGATTGATCCGACCCGTGCTTGCGCGGGTCGGTTTATTCCGTCTTGCGCTCGCGCAGTTTTGCCGAATTTTTCTTTTCTGTTCTCTTTCTTCCGAGACTTGTTCTTTTCGCGTGTTTGGTTCGCTTTGTTGACTTGTATGCTCTGCCGCAAGACCGACCGTCGAACGCGTGTTGGTTAATATACGCGTGTTGATCGATGCGTGCGGACTAATTTGACGTACGCACGTTGACCGACGTGTACGAGCTGGTTTGGCGTGCACGCGTTTACTGGCGCGCACAAGCTGCTTAGGTGAATCTTCTTGACTAGCCAATTCATTGCTTCGAGTTTCGTGCGGGCTCTCATAGACAATTTTAGACGCCTACAGATACCTCCTCTAAAGTGTTTCAGCCTCATTATTTTATAGAGGAGTCTGAAACGCTTTGGATATGATGGATCCCCACCTTCAGTCGGTGTTAAAGGACCGCGTTTATCGTCCGACCGTTATTGAAGCCTTTGTAGGCTGTCTAAAAATCACAATAGATAGTTTATCCCCCATCAAATACCGATGATGGAAGTTACAATCTGACGACTTTCAGAAGGCTACAATTTGAAGACTTTCACGTAGATCGCTGAAGGTTACAATCTGACGACCTTCACGACAACCGATGAGAGCTCTAATCAACAGCCTTCACAATCAACATCGGGAGTTACAATCTGATAACTCTCATATTTTCGAGCAGCCAAGGTGAAGATCACTCAACAATGGTCTTTACAACGCTCTACAGAAGAGGTTACAAGCCAACCAACTTCTTCTAAAACGCGGAAGTCATCCCCGCATTACAATTCTGGAAGTGCACATGACCCCAGCGTTTCCAAGCTACAACAAGACAAATGCGAACGACCTTCGCGTTCTTGAGGTTCAACTAACACCCGACCTCAGCGTTTCCAAGCTGCAGCAAGGCAAACGCGAGCGACCCTCGCGTTCTGGATGTTCAGCCAACACCCAACCTCGCGTCTCATTTCTAAGATGCGAGTTTAGGATCCTAAACGCCAACGTGGGCGTTTGACTCATTCAAGCAAGAGCTGAACGGTTGCAGGAACCGTTTTCCCTTCACGATCTGAGGGATTTTCGCCCCACTTGGGAGCGGATTAAGGGGGCGGTTACACCCCTCTCAACCCTATTATGGAGAGAATTAAGGGGGCGGTTACACCCCTTAATTCCCTATAAATAGGGGTAAACTCAACTGAGTTCAGGTCTTTTTCTTTTTGGCTGGCTTTTGGAAACGAAGACTTGGCAGCAAAGGGGGATCCTTGGAGCATTTCTGGAGCTTGGGAGATCTGCAACGAGGAGCTTCTTCATCCTTGGCTTACAACCGATCTTCGGTTCAAAACAACTCTTTTACAGAGTTCTTCAAAACTCATTCAAAGTTATCAACTCATCCAGAGTTTCAAACTTGCCACGCAAGTTCTCCACAACGTCAAATCATGAGGAGAAGACATCGTTCTAGTGAATCAAAACGTCGGATCGTCAACGGAGAGCAAATTCGACGTGAGCATTCGAGGGAGGCACTCCATCGCCACCGTGAAGAACCCAGTTTTAAACAAAGGAGAAAACCCAATTTGTTTTCTTCTCTTTTGTAATCAAGTTGTAATCGGAATTAAAGGAATTCAATTCAATTTTCTTTTATTCTCTTCATTGTAATTTTTTCTACCTACAAAAGATGGCGACTTCGCTGGGGACTAGCTTTTCTGACGAAGAAGTGGTGACGCAATTCGATGTTCATCTCACTGGAACAACCATCGAAACTCTCGTGGTAGAGTTTGATCAAGCCAAGTTTGAGGAGGCTATCTCCTCCGGATCCCTTAGCCCCAAGGCTATGCGCAAGATCCGCAAAGTCTCCAAGGAGACTAACTTTCCAACTGAGCCCAAACATGAGCTTCGCGAGAACCAGACTGAACGTGGCCCTCAATGGCGCGTTTTACAGCCGAAACGCGGACCTCGAGCCTTTGTTGAACGCGAACTTTAACTTCGCGTTTCCCAGTCAAAACACGACCCTCGCGTCGACAATAAAGAACACGACCTTCATGTCGCCAAATCAAAACGCGACCCTCGCGTTTCAAGTGCCAAACGCGACCCTCGCGTTTCAAGTGACAAACGCGACCCTCGCGATTCAGGTGCCAAACACGACCTTCGCGTCTAGGTTGAGGGGCGGATATAAAAAGTTCATGGATTCAAGGCATCTCAACCAGGTCCATGTTCACCAAGAGCCAGTCATGTCCAATCATGGACTGGGGGTTTCAATTCAAACCTCACAATCAGTGAGAAATTCTCGAGTCTTTACAACAGACTTGAGAGAGTTCATATTAAGAGAAAGACCGATGCAACAAGTCATTCGTTCATTCCAGTGTAAACGACTGATTCCTACGGTCCTCTCCGGATGTCAATGCTGCTCATATGCGGCCAAACAATTGGTGTTCGACCAATTTATGAACGTTGCTTTGCTTGACCAACGACGACGTTCTCGCAGGAAGAAGTCTCCAGAGACCGAATATCCCGGGGTCACTATCAATGTGATCAGCAGAGGGAAAGCCTCGGGTCCTAGTTCCAATGACTCTGAGACAAGTCGTTCATCGACCGTCAGAGAAATCGCTAACGAGTTTGAAGGAATCTACCAACGCACTCGGACGCGAACAGGAGCTATTCCCCCTGTCAACTATCGGAGGTTAGCCAGGGGAACCAATTCTGATGATGAACACTCAGCCATTGCAGAGTCCCAATAATCAAGCTCTTTTTTTGAACATGAGAGCTCCGCCTATATGACGGGAAGCCATGAAGATCTCACGAAGAGACTTGATGAGCAGGAGGCCATGCTCAAATCTCAGCAAGAGGCCATCAATGAACTCCTGGCCCTGTTGACTCAACTCGTCGCAGACAAGGCCAAATCTCAGAAGACAGATTCGTCACTCAGGCAAGAATCTTCCCGAAGGGAAAGAACATCTTCGTCCCGACCTCACACAAGCAAAGAGAAGGGAAAAATGGTTGATGACACGGCTTCTGACCAAGAAGCCCACAACCTTGAATCTTCCTCTGATGAAGGAAGAAAAGCCGAGAATGAGCAAAATCCTCAGTCGGCTAAAATCGAGGAATTGGAAGCCCGCCTAAATGTCATTGCTAACAGAAGCGAGCTCCAAGATGAGGGAGTTACTAGGCCTTATCCTGCCGAATGGGATGCAACCCCTTATCCTCCAAAATTCGAGGTCCCGACGCTACAAACTTTTGACGGCATGGGATCACCGAACCAACATATCTATCATTTCAAGTCACAGACTGGGAATGTGATATCAAACGACGCCATTCTGGCTCGATTGTTCATTAGCACCCTCAAGGGAGTTGCCTTTGAATGGTTCAGGAAACTGCCTGCAGGATGTATCCAAAAATGGGCAGATTTAGAGAGACTCTTCCTGTCAAGATTCTTTGAAGATGATACAGAAGTCTACATCATACCCTTCTCGCCACTAAGCAGAAGAAGAGGGAGTCCGACAAAGCCTTCGTCAAGAGGTTCCGAACCATAGCTCTCCGGTGTTCGTCAGGTATGACACAGTCTACCTTAGTAGAGACCTGTCGACACAACCTGCAGACCAACATCCTAGCTCGAATGGGGGTTGCAGAATGCCGTTCTTGGAGACAACTGATCTCTCAAGGCGAACAGGCTCAAAAGATTATTGTCAGGATCAAAGCTGAAGAACAAAGTAGGCAGGATCAGCCCGAGTAATCGGAACAAGCCCAATCTTCTCCTGAGTAATCGGACCAAGCCCAATCTTCTCCTGATCAATCGAACCAAGCTCACTCTTCCCAGTCAGAATCGGAAGATACTACGGCCACTGAAGCTAATCCTCTTCAGTAGGATGTCAGGTCCAATAACTATCACGTTAACAACTACCTCTGATAGTCAAACTCATTAGATAGTGGCCCATTAGGCGATGTGCCATGTCTAATCCTTTTCCCCCCTACACTTGTTCAAGACTGGGGGTTGGTTTATTTGTAGTTCATTGGATTATGAATAATAAATTTTCTGAGTTGTCACGTACAATAAAATACCTCTGTCAACCATAAAATCTACCAGAACTGTCATGTCCATCAACTTGTCAATCCGCTTCAATAGGATGGCAGGTCCACAAAACTATCACGTTAACATTTACCTCTGATAGTCCATCAACTTGTCAATCCGCTTTAATAGGATGGCAGGTCCACTCAAATTATCACGTTAATGATCACCTCTGATAGTCTGTTTTCTCCAGATTCCCCCACCAATCCTCTTCGAGTAGGATGACGGGTCTATCAAAACTATCACGTTAATGATTACCTCTGATAGTTCATTCCCTCCAAACTCTCCTACCAATCCTCTTCAAATAGGATGGCGGGTCCACCAAAACTATCACGTTAACACGTTACCTCTGATAGTCAAACTCATCAGATAATGGCCTACCTGGTGATGTGCCTCTATTCCGACTTCATGGATAGTGCCTCACTAGGTGATGTGCCTTGTCTATCTCTTTTTATTCTCCTGCTAAGCCTTAATCAAGACTGGGGGTTGGTTACTTGGAATCCATTGGATTAGGAGTAACGAATCTTTCATATCGTCGAGTTAACATTACACTTCTGACGATCATCACCCCCACAGAGTATGAATGCAGCTTGCATCACTCCCAATTTGTCACGTTAATAATACACCTCTGACAATCAGCTTATCAATCCTTGTCAATAGGATGATAGGTCCTCAAAATTGCTCAAATCGCAATCTTCCCCAGCAAGACACTAAGTCTTCAAAATCTTATTCAAATCACGAGCATCAAAATTCATCACTCCTGATGATAAACTCACCTAGCAAGTCTCCCCAGCGAGACGCTAATTCCCAAAACCTTGTGCAAGTCACAAGTACACATCTTCTTGTCATGTTAACACTAAACCTCTGACAAATCCACTTATCAATCCTCGTCAATAAGATGATAAGTCCACAAAGTTGCCCCGATCGCAACAAATTCCTGTCATGTTAACACCAAACCTCTGACGAATCCACTTATCAATCCTCTTCAATAGGATGATAAGTCCACAAAGTTGCTCCAATCGCAACATCTTCTTGTCACGTTAACATTAAACCTCTGACAAATCCACTTATTAATCCTCATCAATAGGATGATAAGTCCACAAAGTTGCTCCGATCGCAACATTCTCTTGTCACGTTAACATCAAACCTCTAACAAATCCACTTATCGACCCTCGTCAATAGGATGATAAGTCCACAAAATTGCTCCAATCGCAACACAAACCAGTGAAGTTAACATCACACCTCTGACAACACAAATCAACTTATCGACTCTCTTCAATAGAGCGATAGGTCCCCATAAAATACTGTTAGGTTAACATCACACCTCTAATAGTCAAACTCTCCCCAATGAACTTGTTAATCCTTTTTTTAATAAGAATAGCAAGTTTTCATTATAAAATCCCAGCGGATTAAATATTTTCTAGAATTATCCTAGTGATAATAAAGAAAATTTCTGAATCTCACTCTAAGTGAAAATTCACGCCAAGTTAATACTACACCTCTGGCACTTCTAATTTTCTTTCAGTGTTTCGAATAACACAGGAAGAAACAGTGACAAAGTCTACGTAGTCAATATCGTAGCCAGTGATTATCATTAAATTAATAATCTCTGAATCCATACCTTGCATGTATGGGGAATTTTATCCTGAATCCTAAGAAGGGATAAGTCAACGCCTAATACGCGTTGCCGGTGAGTCTTTGACCGTAAAAAGGACAAAAACCCACGTATTCAACATCGTGGCAGGTTGTTATTAATAACGCCAAAATCCATGCCTCATACGCATGGGGGAGTTTATCTCGATCCCTAATTAGAGATAAGTCTGCATCTAACACATGCTGCCAGGTAGCCTATTCCCGTAATAATGGTGAAGTCTACGTATTCAACATCGTAGCGGGTTGTTATTAATAACACCCGAATCCATGCCTTACACGCATGAGGGACTTTATCTCGATCCCTAATTAGAGATAAGTCTACGCCTAACACGCGTTGCCGGTTAGTCTTTTGCCGTGAAAAAGACACCAAAATCCGTGCCTTACACACATGGGGAACTTTATCCCAAATCCTAAGTAGGGATAAGTCTACGCCTAACACGCGTCGCCGGTTAGTCTTTTTCCGTAAAAATGACAAAGTCTATGTATTCAAAATCATAGCATCAAGTCTAAGAGAGTCCATTCTCTTAGCACAACGTTACATGTGGAACGGACTTAGACAATCCACATGCTAGCCCGACTCAAACGGTAGTCGGTAAAGGCTTATCAAATCCGTTGATGGCTGAGGGTTTGCCAAAAATCCTATGCATATTCGTAGGTCCATTAGCTTAATGGATGTGAGCTGAGACTTGCAACAGATAGGCGAAAGACAAGCCTGAAAGACTTAGTCAAAAGTGCATGAAAGTCACCTACGCGACTCAAGTCAAGACGCCGAGGTCACACCCGGGTTCCAAATTTAAAAGCGCCGAGGTCAAACCCGCGTTTCAAGTCAAAACGCCGATGTCAGACCCGCGATGCAAAAACTGAACGCCGAGGTCACACCAGCGTTCCAAATTCAACATGTAAGGGTGAGACCCGCGTCTCAAGTTTAAAATGCAGGGCTCACACCCGCATTCCAGAAGCAGGATTAGGGCACATACCTTCACACAGGTCCTACGTGGCAAATCCCTTCAACCAAGATACATTCGAAGCGAGTACAGAAAACGACTCCCTTACGACAAGGAATCAACAGCTCCAAGATCAGAGTTGAGATCCAAAGTATTCCGAAAATTCATCCCAGTCAACCGCAAACTTTCGAAAACTTTGGAGGGGGTTCTGTAGGCTGTCTAAAAATCACAATAGATAGTTTATCCCCCATCAAATACCGATGATGGAAGTTACAATCTGACGACTTCCAGAAGGCTATAATTTGAAGACTTTCACGTAGATCGCTGAAGGTTACAATCTGACGACCTTCACGACAACCGATGAGAGCTCTAATCAACAACCTTCACAATCAACATCGGGAGTTACAATCTGACAACTCTCATATTTTCGAGCAGCCAAGGTGAAGATCACTCAACAATGGTCTTTACAACGCTCTACAGAAGAGGTTACAAGCCAACCAACTTCTTCTAAAACGCGGAAGTCATCCCCGCATTATAATTCTGGAAGTGCACATGACCCCAGCGTTTCCAAGCTACAACAAGACAAATGCGAACGACCTTCGCGTTCTTGAGGTTCAACTAACACCCGACCTCAGCGTTTCCAAGCTGCAGCAAGGCAAACGCGAGCGACCCTCGCGTTCTGGATGTTCAGCCAACACCCAACCTCGCGTCTCATTTCTAAGACGCGAGTTTAGGATCCTGAACGCCAACGTGGGTGTTTGACTCGTTCAAGCAAGAGCTGAACGGTTGCAGGAACCGTTTTTCCTTCACGATCTGAGGGATTTTCGCCCCACTTAGGAGCGGATTAAGGGGGCGGTTACACCCCTCTCAACCCCATTATGGAGAGAATTAAGGGGACGGTTACACCCCTTAATTCCCTATAAATAGGGGTAAACTCAACTGAGTTCAGGTCTTTTTCTTTTTGGCTGGCTTTTGGAAACGAAGACTTGGTAGCAAAGGGGGATCCTTGGAGCATTTTTGGAGCTTGGGAGATCTGCAACGAGGAGCTTCTTCATCCTTGGCTTACAACCGATCTTCGGTTCAAAACAACTCTTTTACAGAGTTCTTTAAAACTTATTCAGAGTTATCAACTCATCCAGAGTTTCAAACTTACCACGCAAGTTCTCCACAACGTCAAATCGTGAGGAGAAGACATCGTTCTAGTGAATCAAAACGTCGGATCGTCAACGGAGAGCAAACTCGACGCGAGCATTCGAGGGAGGCACTCCATCGCCACCGTGAAGAACCCAGTTTTAAACAAAGGAGAAAACCCAATTTGTTTTCTTCTCTTTTGTAATCAAGTTGTAATCGGAATTAAAGGAATTCAATTCAATTTTCTTTTATTCTCTTCATTGCAATTTTTTCTACCTACAGCCTTGAACTGGAATTGGTGAGTAGACTTTGGCTCGTGTTATTGAGTTGACTTTTGGATTAATTATCTGCATCGCAACGCGCTGGCCGGCGTTGACCTAGAGCTACGCGTTGCTTCGCGTTGACCTTAGGGTTTTGAATCAATCGGCGTTGACTCTCATCGTAACGCGTTGACCGGTGTTGACCTAGGGTTTTGAATCGATCGGCGTTGACTCTCATCGCAACGCGTTGACCGGCGTTGACCTAGGGCTACGCGTTGACCAGCGTTGACCTTAGGGTTTTGAATCGATCGGTGTTGACTCTCATCGCAACGCGTTGACCGGCATTGACTCTCATCGCAACGCGTTGACCGGCGTTGACCTAGGGCTACGCGTTGACCGGCGTTGACCTTAGGGTTTCGCATTAACCTGAGGAGAACCAGTTTATACTCGTGTACTCCTGGGAGTTTCGGGAATCAGTTTAACCTCGTGTACTCGTCGGAGGTTGCCAGGTTATCCTTAAGAATTATTATATGTAATATTCTCCAGGAACTTCCTGTCAAAATGGGAAACAGTTTAGACTCATGTACCCGTTGGAGTTTGGATTTTGAATATTCCGATAATAGGCGAAAATATCGCAAAATCACCCAAAATATAAAATTAGGTCCCGAATATTCCGAATATAGGTAAAAAACCACAAAATCACCCCAAAATATAAAATTGGGTCTCGAATAGTTTGAAAATAGTCGAAATATCACGAAATCAACCAAAAATATGAAATTGGGCCTGAAACATTCCGTATATGAGCCCCAACTGCCGCCAATTATCCGGGAGATGAAACCAAACTCCAAAAATTCCAAATCTGAGTGGAAATGTCGTCTAATTATCCGGGAGATGCAATTAAACCCTGATCATTCCAATATGAGCGAAAACGTCGTGAAATTATCTAGGAGATGAGGTTGGACTCCGAAAATTTTGAAAACGGACGAAATCGGGCGAAAATACGTCGAAACGGGCCTAGGAAGGGGTCTGACCCACGTGATCGCGGGTCGGATTAATCCGACCCGCGAGCACGCGGGTCGGTCTCGAGTCCGACCCGTGGAACGCGGGTCGGAAGGGGGAAAAAAATCCCGACTCTCCCCTTTTCAAATCTTCGGCTTCTTCTCCTTCCTAAGCTCCACCCCAAGAATTCCAACTCAGGCAAAATTCCCCTCTTTAAGTTCTCCTATTTCCTCCTTCCAATTCGGATTCAACAAAAAGGAAGAAATCCAAACCTAGGGTTTATAATTCTTCCAACGTGATTTCGAGCTTAAGCATCGGGTAGAGTTCCTAAATTTGGATTTCGATTTCAGGTAAGAGTTAAACTTTATGTTCTTGATCTTGGTTATTCTCTTTGATTTCTTGGTGTGATTCTTCCCTTTCAAACAGGAGCTAAGGTTCCGACTTTGATTCTCCCCTTCGAACAAGAGCTAGGGTTTCGGCTCTGATTTGGGCTCGGACGTTGCTGTGGGTCCTCTCCATCGAACTCATCCTCTCTGATCCAAGTAAGCTTCATCCTCAGTTTTGATTAAACTCCATCTTGTATACTCATTTGTGAAAGGGTGGTTGAGACCTAATTTCGAATTTTGGGTTGTTGGAAACAGTCTGAACTTGATTTCGAATTGTGAATCTGAACTCATTCATGGTTGAGTTCTTGGTTGATGATTGCATGCATAAGGCCCTAGTTCTTCAATCAATCTTGGGGAAAACCAAAATCTTTGGAATTGGGGTTTGAGAAATTGGCCGAAATTTTGTTGTTTGACCCCCTTAACTGTACATGGCCGAAAATTCTTGGGGGTTGATGGCTGAAGATTAGTGGGGATACTGATTTCTTGAGTTTGGTGCTCTTGAACTCGTGCCTCGTCGAAGTCAAATTTTGATTCTTGGTTAATTGTTGATGATTGCGTCCGAACTTGGCTTGGTTGGCATTTGTGTATGATTCGAATTTGAACTTACATATAGCCGAGCTCTTGTATATAATTGAATTTGTGCATGACTTGAATCCAAACTCGTATGTGGTTGAGAACCTTATACACCTTGAATTTGTACATGTGTGAGGCCGGGACTTGGCTTGAACTCAAACTTGTACATAACCAAACTTCGCATATATGATCGAATTCGTGCATAATTAAATTCTTGTGTATGATTGCATTCTTGTATGGTTCGAACTTGTACATGATTGAGCTCATATGTGACTGGATTCAAATTTGTATGTGGTCGAAATAACTTGAATCCCAACTTGTGTATGGTTCGAGAACCTTGTATATAATTCAAATTTGAATCTGTGTATAGTTGAACCCTTGTATATGCCTTGAATTCAAACTTGTACATGTGATTGAACTCTTGCATATGGTTGAATTCTTGTGCATGCCTTGAATTCGAGTTATTTTTTGTATACGATTGAGCTTGTGAATTCACGTGTTGACATGCTCGAGGCCCTATATTTGACTCTGTGACACTTAACTTGAACCGAGAATGTCGTATAGGTTTAATTGGACCCTTAATTAGGAAATTCCATTTTGTAGAATTTCAATTAAAGATTCGCAATTTCCCTTTTAAGCTCTGATTCATACATCTTGATTCTTGATCTAACTGAGCTGTTGATCTTTGTTACAGATTAGCCATGTCGACGATTTGGACCGGCTGGAGCGCGAATTCCGACGGTTACAAGAGTTGAAGACTGTCGGTACTTCAACGTACATAGCCATCCGGATGGAATCTCGTCTACAAGCATGGCACTACACTCGGGCTTCTGCTGGACTTGAGATTCAAACGCCACAAATTCAGGTGGATCAAATGGAGGCCATCCTTGCTGAAAAGGAGCTCAAAGCAGAGGTGGAGGCCTTGGCTATCTTAGGGACGACGAAGGATGACTTGGAGCGTTCACAAGTTGTGATATCCGAAAAATTAGAGCTCTCAAAACAGAAGTTAGCCAAGATCAAACAAAAGGCTGCGAAAACATTATCCCTAATCGAGGAATCCTTCTAGGTTGCATTGCAGTGTGAGCTTGAGCGAACTTATACAGAGGAATTGACTAAACTTGAACAGCAAGTCCGTAGTCACAAACTTCATGTAGATTGATTGTAACTCTTGTACCTGCAAACTCAATTTTATTAATAGAAGATATGTCTTTTTTCATTCGTTATGTCTCCTTTATTATGATGTCTTACTCCGTATGGAATAATCAACCATAATACTTGTGGGATTTTTGGCAAACCCCCAGCCTTCAACGGGTTTGATGAGCCTTTACCGACTACCGTTTGAGTCGGGCTAGCATGCGGATTGTTTAAGTCCGTTTCGCATGTGACGTTGTGCTAAAAGAGTTAACTCTTTTAGTGCTATGATATTGAATACGTAGACTTCGTCTTTCTCCTGTGAAAAGACTAAACAGCAACGTGTGTTAGACGTAGACTTAGGATTTTTGGCAAATCCTCAGCCTTCAACGGATTTGATGAGCCTTTACCGATAACCGTTTGAGTCGGGCTAGCATGCGGATTGTTTAAGTCCGTTCCGCATGTGACGTTATGCTAAAAGAGTTAACTCTTTTAGTGCTACGATATTGAATACGTAGACTTCGTCTTTCTCATAGGAATAGACTACCCGACAACGCGCGTTAGGCGCTGACTTATCCCTACTTAGGTTTCGGGATAAAATACCCCAGACTGGTATTCTGGTGTCTTTTTCAATCGGTGAAAGACTAAACCAGCAACGCGTGTTAGGCATTAACTTATCCCTACTTAGGATTCGGGATAAAATTTCCCGGGCGTGTAAGGCACGGATTAAGGTGTTATTAATAACAACCTGCCATAATGTCGAATATGTGGGCTCGTGTTCCCTTTTTTTACGGTTAAGGACTAACCGGCAACGCATGTTAGGCGCTGACTTATCCATACTTAGACTTCGGGATAAAATTCCCCAGACTAGAATTCTGGTGTCTTCTTCAATCGGTGAAAGACTAAACTGGCAATGCGTGTTAGGCGTTGACTTATCCCTACTTAGGATTCAGGATAAAATTCCCCGTGCGTGTAAGGCACGGATTATGGTGTCATTAATAACAACCTGTCACAATGTCGAATATGTGAGCTTCTGTCCTTTTTTTTTACGGTTAAGGACTAACCGGCAACGCGTGTTAGGCGTTGACTTATCCCTTCTTAGGCTTCGGGATAAAATTCCCCGTACGTGTGAAGCACGGATTAAGGTGTTATTAATAACAACCCGCCACAATATCGAATATGTGGGCTTTTGTCCTTTTTTACGGTAAAATACTGACCGGCAACGCATGTTAGGCGTTGACTTATCCCTTCTTAGGCTTCGGGATAAAATTCCCCGTACGTGTGAAGCACGGATTCTAGGAGTTTGAAAAAGTTGAGTCTTCTCTTGGGGCAAAGACAAACCCGATGCGGGAGAAGAAGAATTTTATATTCTATCTCCTAACACTGAAGAGGAAGAATTTTATATTCTATCTCCAGTTGAAAAGGAGAGTCGAGGTGGGATCTCCACCTCCAGAATCCAGAAAGGTGAAACTAAGAGTGAGATCTGCACTCCGAAAATTGAAAAGATTCGGATAACCCTAACTGTCGGAAGGTTTGATTACCGAACTAAAGATGAATTTCTCGTTTATCGAGAGTGAATTGTGGTTTTGGTTCTAACCGTAGGAAGGTTTGACCAAGCAGGAGTTTGAGATGATTTTACCTTTTATAGGTTTGATCTCTTGATTTGAAA
>BQKN01001066.1:43666-82497 GCA_022839385.1 Asparagus kiusianus
AACAACCCCAAAAAAGGCCCCAGTCTAGCCAGTCTAGAACTAATATGAATTAAACTATTTTTAAACTAGTTATCAAGTTGCCAAATCGACCGTAATTTTTAAGTAAGTTATCTAATAGGATGAAGTAAATAATTCCTTCTTAAAGTATTAGCAAACTCTTAACTTTCCCTTTTAATTGTCTTTGTACCAATTTTGCCGTTAAACTATGTTTATAGTTCCAATCTGGTTATTTTTGTGAGCCTATGATCAAATATTTAATAGATCAATGATGTGACAAATTTTTTGTTGCATTTTTGTATGAATTTTTATCAATTTGTCTTCTTTTTCTCCACATAAAAAAATATTAAATACTTCACAAAAATTTACCCTTTAATCCATTTAAGAAATTGAAAAAGTATTTTATAAATTGTAGGAAATACAAGAAATTCAAAAAAAGAGAAAAAAAGAAACTATGACGTCCTTAGTTAATCAGATGAATATTTAACTACAAGCTCACAAAATAATCATATCAAAACAAACACACACATATATGTATGTATATAGTTTAAGGGAAATTAGATAAACTAATACTTTAAGATTAAGAAAGAACCTGAAAATTTAATAATACTTCAAAGATGATTTAATTATTTTGTCCTGTCAAATGTTGAGATAAGTGTGAGGTGTACAAGTTCTCCAATAGTTTAAGGGTAAATTGCACTTAAATACCATATATAATTTCCCACTTGTTGCACTTAAATACCACATGTTGCATTTTGGTTCAATAAATACCACAAAGTTTCTAAAATTTACACGTTACTATTAGCAATCATGCAAACATGGAAAAATTCATCCGTATGTTTCTTTATGGTACTTACATGCTATTTTTAGAGCTTTTTAACTAATAATATTTATTAAATTTGTTGTTAAATCAGCCAAATTTCTTTTTCCAACCTATCTTAATTCTGACTTTAAAATAGAGTTGAGATATTACTAATAAAAAAATTTTAAACAAATATTAATGGCTAGAAAGCTCTAAAATTAGTATGTAACTGTCGCAGAGGAACATTCCAGTGAAAATTTCCATGTTCGATTTGTCAATAGTAGTAGCGTGCAAATTTCAGAAACTTTATGGTATTCTTTTTGCACCAAAGTACAACCAGTGGCGTTTAAGACTTTAAGTGCAACAAGTGGGAAATTATATGGTATCTAAGTGCAATTCACCCACATTTTAAGGGTGATGTTATGATTAGGGCTGTATAAGCAGTCGGTCGGATCGGTTTTTATCAAATTTTGAACAACCGAATTGAATTATCTATTAGTCAAAACCGAACTGAACTGCTATAAGTCAGTTCGGTGCGGTTCGGTTCGGTTAGTTCAGTTCAAAATAAAAACAAAGCAAATATATATGAAACCATCGAACCTTCACCTGACTCTTTTTGGTTTGGATATTGGCATGTTCATCCCATTGAACCTGAAAAATGTACAAACATTTAATATTAGGGCCTGGATGATGAATTGAAAGTATGCAGTGTGAGAAGAAGAAAATAAATTATTTACTTTCAAAGATCCCCACTTAGAAAATTAGAATCAACCCATTGAGATGAAATATCCCTTCAAATTATTGTACTTGCAAACTTGAGAGATTGATAAGAATCATAAATTTGAATGTATGATCATAATATTGGCACAAACAAGTTATGACAAAAACAAAGAGAAAATACCTTTTCTCTGGAACATCTTCTCCTTCAAATAAACTCCATAACAAATATGCTCAATAAACAATCCCGGAGGTATAATTCATGGTGATGCAGCAGAGACAATTTGGAAAATTAAGATTAAGGCAACAAACTATCCCACAAAACTAACTAACTGTCAAACTGAGACAAATTTAACTTGCTACTAAGAAGATAAAAAACCAATTCAATGCACGTGTAGATAAGATAAACTAGTATACATACATCTAACAGATCAGAATTATTAATGATATAAGGAGCTTTTGCCCAAATATACAAGTAAAAAAAAAAGTTTCGGAGCAGTTTATGAGCAGGTTGCAAGTTTAGTTAAGGTAAAGCTAACTTGATAAAACCACAATAAGAAGTATCTTTGCTTCTGTAATTTTAATAAGAAGTTCCTCCACTGCCACTGCGGGTGTCTCCAAAGTAGGGGATGGATCTTGAGGAGATGGTTCGGCCATGAAGAGAAATGATAGGATTTCAGGTAGAATTTTGACCTAATGTCGGAGAGGCGACGGTGAGACTGTAGCGAGTTGGAGGTGAGTTAACGAGTCAGCGGCGAGTCAGAGGCATATTGGCGGTGATTCGGAGGCACGTCAACGAGTCGGCAGCAAAGTCGACGGCGATTGATGGTGACTGAAGATGGAGAGGCAGCCGCTGCAATGTAGTCGTAAGAGAAATTGGGAATTTAGGGTCGACGTTTTCTTTGTTTTAGGTAATTAGAAGATGAGGACGGGTATGGGTTTCTAACGGGTACGTGTTAAGAAAATATGTGAATGACTTATATGCGGTCAGTTCGAACGGTTTTGCTAAGAAAATATGTGAATGACTTATATGCGCTCAGTTCGAGCGGTTTTGCTTGAAAACTTATCAACCCGATTCAAACCGAGTTGTCCAAAATACCGACCAGAATTGTTATTTTTCAGTTGGTTCGGTAGGTTTATTCAGTCTGGACTGAACCATGCCTAGCCCTAGGTATGATTTTGTCCTCAGAAAAATCGAGGTACGTTTGAGGCGTCCAAAGATTCATGTAAAACCTTCTCTTGCGTCTTTGAGAGGGGCCAAAGGGCAGCAAAGACAATCACATCAATAGAGCTCCCCCGCCCTCAGATTCTCCCTGTCTCTCTCCCCCACCCTTCACCCTCGATCTCGCCTTAAATCCCCCCATCCGCCATTTCATCTACCACTTACCCCCTACACTGCTACTCATTAATAATAATAGCAAAAAAAAAAAAAAAAATCAAGTGTTTTGGCTAGCGATGCCGAGGCCAGGGCCGAGACCGTACGAGTGCGTTCGCCGAGCTTGGCACAGTGATCGTCACCAACCCGTTAGAGGATCCCTCATCCAAGAGATCTTCAGGTTTTTTTTTTATTTTTTTTTATTTTCCTGGTTAAAGGAGAGGTTATCAATTAATTTCCCATTTGGGTTTTCGTTGTTTTGATTCATTCACTCAGATTAGCCAACGATGCCCACAACCCAGCAACCCGAAAGAACGGCGAGTGGCTTGAAAAGCTCCCCCTTGTCGTCCTGAAAGCCGAGGAGATCATGTACTCAAAAGCCAACTCCGAGGTCTTCTTAATATTCACCGCTTGATTCTCCAACACTATGTTTTCAACTTAAAAGAGTTGGAATTTGATGATAATTTATGATCACAGGCCGAGTACATGGATCTGGACACCCTCTGGGATCGTACCAACGAAGCCATTGACACAATTATTCGCAGGGACGACAGCACCCAGACCGAAGGGGATCTGCTTCAGCCGTGCATTGAAGGTACCCAACATTTCTTGATCAATTACCCATTTCTAGTTTGCATATATATATTTTTTCAATATTAATTATAGTTTGCTTTCGCTAGCGGCGCTGAATTTGGGTTGTATTCCCCGAAGAGCATCAAGAAGCCAGCGGCATAATAATCCGGAGTGCTACCTGAGCTCGGTGAATAAGGGAGCTCAGCATCTATCCTTGTCTTTGTGGTATTCGGCTTTAATAGCTAGCAATAGATTTAGTAATTTTGGAAATGAGAGTAGTTCTATTCCTTCGATGGATTTTTTGCTGAATTACCGAGATAAAGCTCGTACTTATCCCTTGTGTTATAGCAATGGGCAGCTTAAAGAGACCTCCAATCCATCTGAAACAAACCCTCAAGATAGAGCTCGTACGTATCCCTTGTGTTATAGCAATGGGCAGCCTAAAGAGACCTCCAATCCATTTGAAACAAACCCTCAAGATTTGCTTGCAAGTCATGTAATGCACGATTTTATTGGAAGTGACAATGCTAAGAGTGCTATAGATGCAAATTCGATTGTGAACCCAAGTGATGGTGGATGTGATTTATCATTGCGATTGGGGCAATTTTCGCCTTCATCATTGGATGCTGAAAGTGTTTGGAGTCGTGAATTTGAGGACGTGGGATCGAGTAGTTCGGGTAATGGAAGCAGGTATCCTGACCCGTCTTCTAGAGGAATAGGGGCTGTAAACTTTGAGAGTTCGATTGTGTATTCAAAGGATAAAGGCTTTTATCTTATCCATGTAGAAACTAGCGATGAGCCTCTAGAATCCTGTTCAAGTAAATGGAGCTCGGAGGAGGAAGGCAATGTAACACGTCAGTGCTTATGATAAGAAAAATGTGTTCCATTGGTCGCTTGACCCACTGCTACCCAATGTAATGGGAGCGTCAAATAAAGAGGAATCACATGTATTTGCTTGTTTTATTCATCAAACTGTCATCAGATTGGCACCTTCTAGGTATGTTATTTGTGATTCCTTTCCGTTGTTTCTTCCCGTATAATGCAGTAGGATGAAATTTAAGTGTAAATAGCTAGTTGATTTGACTTCTTGGGATAAATTATTTGTAAGAAATTGTGATGTATTCAATTGTCAAGAGATAGTTTTGAAATCGGAATATATTCTGATTGGCAAAATTATTGACAAGATGGGGTTAATTCGATTAGTAGCCACTGTATTTATTAGCTAATTGGACGTTATGACTGGTCATGTAATTAAATACTAATTGGATATTTAATCACTTCTAATATTTTCGTTAATTAACATAGCAGATTCTGCTGCCGTGGAACAAATAAAGTTTGATCATTTGATATAACAGAGTTGTGCTTGTGTGTAATATCTTGATCACTTATGAAAATGAAAATTTGTAACGTATTTGACAACTTGTATTCGGTAATTAGGCTGCATTTGGCATTTTTTTTGACTATATTAACTTGCAACATATTGAATAAGTTATATTGCTTAAAAATAAATGAAAACATAAAACTCAACTTGATAAAAAGTGTTTAAGTGACTAGTAATCCAATTAGTATTGAATTACATCTACGCAATTAAAATACAAGTATCAAAGTCCAATACTGTGGTAAATACAGTGACCAATGATCAACTAACCCGACCAGATGTCATACTGTATTCAATTTGGTTACTAACATCGTGGTTTGTTTACTTATCTAATTAGATAGCACAAAAGGTAAAGAATGATATTTGGTTTGATTTTAGTAGTGTTACTTAGATTTTCGGAATTTTGAAATACGTTGGAATTGTAGAATTCTCTTAGAAGTCTAATTACACCAGAAAATCATAAAATGATGATGACATGATACAACCTAGGGAACATGTCAGATATTTATTTTAGTTTGCTGCCCAATGGAAGCTCCTTTCTGGATCTCATAGACATATTGGCTATTTTTACACGCGTCCATAAGTTAAATGCGTGTTCCTCTGTTGTGTTTTCTGGAGGCTTCTGTGACAAACACTTTAGAACATTTGGAAACTTAACTGCCTTATTACTTGTCCATGCATACATGATATCTTTTGCTTAAATAATATTATTGTTAATTTGTAATCCTTTCTTACCACGTAACATATCATGATGACATGTCCACTGTGTTGTAAGCTAGACCGTGTACAAGATATTGAATTTACATTGTTAGCTGAAGAGAGTTGTTTTCTGGACTTTTTATATCAATTGTGAAATTTTATGCATCTCTATAAATAACATAAGTTTTTTTGTGTATTTAAGCAAAATAAATTTTTGTGTACAAGATATCTTTGAGCGAAGAATATGGCAAGCTGCCCTATTCAAAAGATATTATATATAAAGAATGAAAGCTCTATTAGTGGTCTTGTTAAACAGTCATGTGAGATTGAAATCCTCCACTGTAATTGAAATCACAGTTCGATCATTGTTTCTCTCTTCCCTAGCCGTTACATCCATTTGGCTTTCAGATTGCCCTGCACGTTTAGCATGCTAACTATTTATGCTTGATAAACTCCTATATGTTCTTTGTTAGCACTATTATCTGAGAAGGTAGCACCCTAACAGGTGGATACGATTCTTTATCTCTGTAGATCTTCTGCAGTTGCATCCTCAGCTACAGTTGTTCGATATACTTTATCTCTACTGATCACAGCCCAAAGGATTTTGATCTTTATATGTAATGCTTATATTTGATAATCCTGCTGAAAAATTTAGATGCTTCCATGTCATATATAGTGTTGAATGCATTCCAATTATCTCATCAGAATGACCTGTTATCTTGTTTTGCAAATCATTATTTGTCTTATATGTTACATTTTCATGTGGTTCTGTATATTTATCATTCTTTCTGCCTCATTAAGCACGGATGCTTGAAACTGACTCATGTATCCATGTGCAATGCATGTTGGTGCCAGTGCCCATTATCGTGTATCCGTATCATTTTCAAAAGAACAAAAAAATATATTAATAATATAAAAGGGCTCTCAGGCTTGTATTAGGCCTGATACTGTATTGGACTTTCGGATACCTTTACTGGCATAAAATCAGAATTTGCAATTTTATATCGTTCAGGTTTTATCTTTTTTTTTCTTCTTTTTTTTTCTTTTCAGCTTGTCTCGTTCATGACATATCAGTATTCTTGTCTCCTATTAGCATTCTTGTTTTCTAGGTCTTGTTATCGCCTGAAATACAAACTGAATTTCGGCTACATAAAGAAGGTGACCTCCATGGAACTTTATCTTTTCTTAGAGGACTTCTAACTTCCATAAATCATACACCCTTTGTGCTATGTTATAGTGGTTCATTTCCAATACTTACGGGACAATTCGACCTCGAACTCACCCCATCCTGAACCGATTCCTACATCATTGCACTAGTTTTTGTAGTTTTTTTTTGCTGATTAAACATGATTTAAGTCCCTTTTATTTTAAGAGAGTATTTTGGCGTTGGTCTGTCAAGACCTTAAAATATTTTTAAGAATATGAATAACATAAAACAAATGCTCTCAATGTTCCAGATTACAAGCATCAGTAAGAGTCTCATATCTAGTTAATGTTATTGCAGTTGCTGGCACATGAAGTAGTAGACTGCGTCTCACTGAGAATTTCTCGCTGGAGAGACAGAAGACTATCTCTGCACTTGCGCGTTTTTATTTTCTTGCACTTGCGCGTTATTATTCAAATATAAAGACTATCTCTGCACTTGCGCGCTTTTATTTTCTTGAATATTGTTGTACACTTGGCCTATGAGATTGATATACTTCCATGTGATTGAACGTATTCTTTTCATAGAGTCACTTGAGGCTGATATGCTTCCATGTCGACTTTTTATTGAATCAGGTTTCCTAGTTGCTTGAACTTCTAGTGTATCTTTGTTAGACATAAACTTGGTTATGACAGCATTTTCACGAATAGGAGGGTTACGAGAAGCCATATAAAAACTTCGGTGATGGTTGATTGCCTGCAAACTGGAATCATCAACGCTGAGTATTTTTCTCACGCTGCTTTTGCAACGTTGAATCATATGTGATGAGTGTTTTCTTTGGTCTACTTGCAAAAGAAAGTATCCAGTATATCTGGTCATTGGGAAATGATACATCCAGACGGTAGAACAAGAGATATACTTTGTCTTGTCACTTGTGAAGGTAATCGGCCCTGTGAGGCTGTAGTCTATTTCCTATATGAGATTCATTGGATACTTTCTCTGCTCATGGCAGCTTGATATTTTCTTTTTTGCCTTTTGGCTTCTCTTTTAGTACTCACCTATGCCAGATGCTGTTCAATTAGTCAACCGTGGTGTCATTAAATCATAAGTGGAGATACAACAGAACACCGTCATTTTATACGAACACAGTATCCATGGAAATAGAACGAAAAGTTTTATTTGCATACCACAGTCTCTACGAATACAATATAAATCCAATATACCAGCTGAGATGCCGCCATAAACTAACAAACTCGTCACTCCCAAAGTATCACAAAAATGGTGTACATGAAGCATCTGTCTACATCAAGAAAGCAGCGGTGGCTGACAGAAGAACAGCCACTGCCGAGTTTCTCAAGTAGCCTGAAGAAATCAACGAGGATGGAGCAGCGCTGCTTGGTGGACCACCAGGTGATGCTGCAGGGCCAGACGAGGAGCCAGAGCCAGCAGAGCCCACATCGATGGCGAGCTTCTGGCCAAGGGAACAGTGGCTGGGGAAGCCACAGATATAGTAATGCTCCCCCGGTGAGGTTAAGGTGACAGTGGCTGGGCTGGTGGTGAGGTTGGTTCCTATCTGGTTCTTCGCCGTGCAAGCATCAAAGCTCGCCTTTGGCACCTCGATCACGTTATGCCTTCCCGCCGCAAAGTTGAACGCTGCATCCAAGTTTTCTTGTAAGCTAACAATCGCAACCACAAATATTTATATCATGAGTAAACGAGAGGTGGTGTCCTTTGCATACTTGTGGCTGGTGTAGTCTAGATCACCACAGCGACACACCAAGCAAAAGTTTGGAGGGATACAACACCCCTTGTTTTCTCTTATATAATTATGCATGAAAAAGGTTAATTGCACATAAACGCCCTATGCATCGCTGTTTTGAACTTACCACATATGTAGTTTCATTCCTGCAGATAAACCCCCTAGCTTCTTTTTTTTTTTTTTGACTTTTTTAACCCTCATAGGCTCACTAATTTCATGTAGTGGTACTATTTGCCAAAATTTCACCAAGGGTAAAAGCGTTAAAAAAAAGTTTAACCCAGACCAGTTCATCTTCAACAATGAAACTACAGGGAGAGAATTAGAAAGCAAGGTTATTACAAGAGGTACATGTGCAACTAACTCCTATGAAAAGTTTCTTACTGAGGGTGTCGCCGACGGCGAAGGTCTGAGTAGAAGCCCACTGAGAGTAGGCAGAAGCGCTCTGGGGGACCGTCCATCCGATACTGCCTCCAACGACATGGTTAGTCGCTGCTTGTGCCACCACCACGCTCGCGGCTGCGACGAAAGCGATCAGAAACCAAGTTCCGGCCATTTTTATCCCTGCAGTTGTGTGTTCCTCAGGTCGCTCCTCTCAAATCCCCTATGGTTATGGCTATATTTATAACCAAAGCTGAGGTAAGTTTTCTTTGGTCAGATCAACTGTTGGGATATTTAATTTTCCTTTATGTTGATAGATTATTAGGTGGTAGTTAACCTACCTAAATCCATGTTAATGACTTGGGGCATTTTTCTGTGGAAATGCGGTGGAGTTTGGGATACAAAATTTTTTTACGCTGAATTCTCCTCCTATGTTTTTGGCTTTGCGTGTGAGCGGGGACCGTGTGTGAAATGAGAATTTTGGGCGAAATTTGACTTAGACTGCAGATTGCGTGGATTGGCGGTTTGGATTCGGGTTCGTATGACTTTTTACTTTGAAATATAGTTTTATGTTTGGGCTTTTTTTAATATTAGTCCCTTACATATTCCATATTTTGAAATTTAGGCTGTCAATGGGGTTTCCCAAGTCTTATACCCTGGTAGTGCTACCCTTGATCGGAGGGAATTAATTTGAAACAGCTTATAATAATAATCGAGAGCTTAATAGCAATTTCGAGACTAATTTCAGCGCATTAAATATTTAAGGGTCTAATATTGAAAATTTCCTTTATGTTCAGCCGTGACGCGAAGTAGACGTAAAATGACCAGAGGCAGAAGAAACGTGATCCAGGGACAATAATGAAGGGTTGGAAGCGGACTGTGACTTGTGATGCACAAAGTGTGATACTAATGTTGGAGCCACCCCGGTGCCGAAAAGAATAATTACAGATCTTCACTTGCAAATTCTATTTTGAACACTTTGGACTGGAAAATGAGGATTGAGATCGACGAAGACGCGATTAGTTTTCGGTTCGTCGAGTCTAGCACGCACCAATTAGGTTGTAGGATTGACAGGACCAGACAAACAACAACTTTCGCTCAAATTTACATTCAGACAGAGAACGTGACCATCAGAGCGCGGGATCTTTTATATATCATCCTGAATTATGACCTAATAATGATTTGTAATCTCACCCTTCATCTGTTGGGAATTTAACGCTGAAACCCCTAATGCAACAGAAACGCAGATAGAGAAAAGTACACCAAGATTTACGAGGTTCGGCAACTGCCTACGTCCTCGGGAGCCACACAGATAATTTCTTATTTAATCTAACAAGAAATTACAATTTAGGAGCAAATCCCTAGTCTAGGATTTCTCAGATGAACACTGTAGCAACAGTGTTAATAATTGAAGGAATATACCCCTTTCAATCTCAAGTTGAGAATAAATGAATAACCCCACAATAAAGAACCCCTCTTTAATTTCCCCCCCCCCCCCTCTCTCTCCTCTTAAATCCCCTTTTCTTAATCTCTGTTTTTAATCTCCCCACAAACAGCCGTTGTGAGCTGGAGATGAAGAAATCACTGCTGTGATTTAAATTAGAAACGCAGCTGCGTTTTGGGAGTTCCTCCGCCAGAAAAAATCGGAGGAGAGGCTTCGGAAGAGAAAGGGGAAAAAGCACCGCTGCCCTAGGGCTCCGAAGGGGTTTAAATAGGCGAACGAGATTAGAGGGCTGGCGACAGCCTGTCGCCAGCAGATAAACCCGACGCGAGGGTTGGAGGCGCGGGGTTCGAGGCCAAACGCGGGTGTCGAGATCTTCAAAGCTGAAGGTCGCGTTCGTCGAGAGGGGTGCGTTCGTCGCCAGGGCTGCGTTCGTCGACTTCGCCTGCGTCATCTCCGCCATTCTCGAGCTCGTCGGAGCTTCGCCGGAGCTCCTCGCCGTCGGAGGTTTGTATCCACTCACAAATTAACAATCTCCCACTTGGAGACCAAACCGACGCTAACGGGCTATCTCATCAAGCTCCTCTCCTATGTGGCTCCGCCCTCATCATCTATGCATGAAGGCCAACTGAAGTTGCGCACAACTCCAGTTTCTGAACTGTCACCGTCTTTGTTAACATGTCTGCTGGATTCTTACTTCCTGGAATCTTTTCCAGTTTTAACACGTCATCTTCCAACAGGGATCTGATGAAGTGGTACCGAAGCGCAATATGCTTCGTTCTAGAATGAAATGCGGAATTCTTCGCCAAGTGTATCGCACTCTGGCTATCACTGTGCAAAACATTCTTCTCCTGTTTGAATCCCAGCTCTGTCAACAAGCCCTGAAGCCATATCATCTCTTTACTGGCTTCAGTCACTGCAACATACTCAGCTTCTGTAGTGGATAGGGTAACGATCTTCTGTACCTGTGACATCCAACTAACAGTTGTAGTTCCGACGGTGAATACATAGCCGGTGGTGCTTCTTCGGTGATCAACTTCACCGCCGAAGTCTGCATCTACGTACCCTTGCACTTCCACTTCTCCCTTACCAAAGTGCAAACACTTCTGTGTGGTGCCTCGTAGATATCTCAGAATCCACTTGACCGCTTCCCAATGAGCTTTTCCTGGATTCGACATAAACCGGCTGACCACTCCCACTGCATGGCCAATATCTGGTCTCGTACAGACCATTGCGTACATCAAGCTTCCGATAGCTGAGGCGTAAGGAACCTGAGCCATACTCTCTTTCTCTTCTTCTGATTGAGGAGACTGATCCTTCGATAGACGAAAATGGCTGGCCAAGGGTGTGCTCACAGGCTTGGCGTTGCCCATGTTGAATCTCTGCAAAACACGGTTGATGTACTCCGTCTGAGATAACTGCAAGAGACCTCTCTTCTTATCTCTCGTGATTTGCATTCCAAGGATCTTCTTCGCTGGACCCAAGTCCTTCATGTCAAACTCCTTTGACAGCTGCTGCTTCAAACTCCTGATATCCTTCATATCTGCTCTTGCAACCAACATATCATCAACATACAGCAGTAGGATGATATAGCTGGACTGATATCTTTTGAAGTAGCAACAGTGGTCGGCGTTGCACTTCTGGAAACCTTCCTTGTGCATGAAGCCGTCAAACTTTCTGTACCACTGCCTTGGGGCTTGTTTCAGGCCATACAAGCTCTTCTTGAGTCTGCACACCAGGTTCTTCTTCTTTTCTTCTGAGAAACCTTCTGGCTGGTGCATGTATATCTCCTCTTCTAGGTCTCCGTGAAGAAACGTCGTCTTCACGTCTAACTGCTCAAGATGAAGATCTTCAATTGCTACAATACTCATCACGGTCCTGATAGTATTTAGCTTTACCACGGGAGCGAAAATATCGGTGTAGTCAATTCCTTCCTTCTGCTGGAAACCCTTGACAACTAGCCGGGCTTTATATCTTCTGGAACCATCCTGCTCCTCTTTCACCCGGTACACCCATTTGTTGTGGAGTGCCTTCTTACCCGTGGGCAACTCAGCTAGTTCCCACGTCTGGTTTGATATGAGAGATTTCATCTCATCTTTCATGGCAAGCTCCCACTTACTCGCATCCCCACACTGACAAGCTTCATCAAAGCTTTCAGGCTCCCCACCATCTGTCAATAACAGATAGTTCATGTATCTCCTGTTGGGTACAGGAGGACGAGAAGATCTTCTTAATATCAGAGCTGGTGCGTCGGGCTCCTGCGCACCATCTTGTCCAACAGACTCTTCTGGCTGAGGACCCTCTGCATTGGGTTCTTCCGAGAGGTTACTCGGGACATCATTTGCATCTACAAATATTGACTCGCTCTCCGAGTCATTTGTCTTGTGCATGTCCTTGTACATCACCTTCTCGTTGAATATCACATCTCTGCTTCTGATCACCTTCTTGTTTTCGTTGTCCCAAATGCGGTAGCCGAATTCATCTTCACCATAGCCGATGAAAGTGCATTTCTTTGACTTGGGGTCAAGCTTATTCCTGCCTTGATCACTAATGTGCACGTAAGCTACACAACCGAAAACTTTAAGATGTGAGAGTTTTACCTCTTTTCCGCACCATACCTCCTCTGGTATTCTGTGCTCCAATGGAACCGATGGACCTCGGTTGATCAAGTAAGCTGCTGTGTTGACTGCTTCTGCCCAGAACTGCTTCGGTAGGCCTGACTGTACCCGAATGCTTCTGGCTCTCTCTGTCAACGTTCGGTTCATCCGCTCAGCTACACCATTTTGCTGAGGCGTGCCGGGCACGGTCCTCTCCATTCTGATCCCGTGCTCATAGCAGAACTTCTTGAATCCGGTGTCTTCATATTCACCGCCATTGTCGGTCCTGAGCTTCTTTATTCTCAGACCGGTCTCATTTTCAACCATAGCTTTCCATCTCCTGAAAGCTTCAAATACTTCTGACTTATGCTTCAGAAAGTAGACCCATACTTTCCGAGAGTGATCATCGATAAAAGTCACGAAGTAGTGTTTTCCACCAATGGACGCGGTGGTTGTTGGTCCCCACACATCTGAGTGAACGAGCTCTAGCTTCTCTTTCCTAGGGGTTTTGCCACTCGTCTGAAAGCTGACTCTCTTCTGCTTTCCGAGTATGCATTCTTCACACATGTCCATCTCCACTGACTGCAGTCCTGGGAGTTTTCCCTTTGTGTGCATGATTTTCATCCCCTTCTCACTCATATGACCGAGTCTCTGGTGCCACAGCTTTGAAGTCTCATTGCCTGCTGCAACTGAGATCAAACAACGTGCACCTGCTGTCATATATAGGGTACCAGTCTTCTTGCCTCGGGCAATTGTCATTGCGCCCTTTGAGATCTTCCAATCATCTCCATGGAAGGTCGTGGTATATCCTTCGCCAGCCAACTGGCCTACGGATATTAAATTCTTTCTCAGGTCGGGAATATGCCTGACATCCTTCAGCTCCCATACTGACCCGTTCAGCTTAATTTTCACCACGCCTTTGCCCACAATAGCACATGGTTGATCATCACCAAGATATACATATCCAAGATTTCCGGGGGTATACTTCTCGAAGAATTCTTTCTGAGAGGTAGCATGGAACGACGCTCCTGTATCTAACACCCAAGATTCCTCCTTGCTCTCCAAAGAGCATATCAATGCGTCATCTCCTCCTGAAGTGGAAGTGACATTCACCTCTGCCTTCGACTCCTTCTCCTTCTGTGCACTCTTGCACTGATTCTTGTAATGCCCGGTCTTTCCACAATTCCAACACTCGATAGCCTTCGAGCTGTTGCTTGGATTCCTTGATTTGGACCTCCTGTCCTTTGATCTACCTCTGAAGTTTGATTTTCCTCGTCCGTTTCCTCTGGTTGAATTTCTACCTCTTGACTCTGTATGCAATACTGAAGAGGTTGTAGCTTCACCCGTCTCTCTCCGTCGGATCTCCTCACTGAGAACCAGATCACGAACGTCGTCGAACTTCAACTTGTTGTTTCCCGATGAGCTACTCACGGCTGTGACTGCAGCGTTCCAACTCTCTGGTAGGGATGACAAAAGTATTAACGCCCGAACTTCCTCATCAAACTCAATCTCAACTGAACTCAATTGGGTTGTAACCGTATTAAGTTCATTGAGGTGTTGTGCTACTGACGCGCCTTCCGCCATTTTCAGATTGAATAACCGCCGCATCAAATGAACTTTATTCGCGGCTGATGGCTTCTCATACATGTTTGAGAGTGCTGCCATAAGACCTGCCGTGGTCTTCTCCTTCGCTATGTTGAACGCAACATTGCGAGTCAACGTCAATCTGATAACTCCGAGGGCTTGTCTATCTAGAAGGTTCCACTCTTCTTCCTTCATAGAATCCGGCTTCTTCCCCAATAGTGGTTGATACAGATTTTTCTGATACAGATAATCCTCTATCTGCATTTTCCAGAATCCGAAATCTGTTCCATCAAATTTCTCAAGTCTGGTTTTTCCTTCATCTGCGGCCATTGCTCCCACTTGAATCTGACTTTCTCTAGATCGTTTCACGCTCTGATACCAGTTGTTGGGAATTTAACGCTGAAACCCCTAATGCAACAGAAACGCAGATAGAGAAAAGTACACCAAGATTTACGAGGTTCGGCAACTGCCTACGTCCTCGGGAGCCACACAGATAATTTCTTATTTAATCTAACAAGAAATTACAATTTAGGAGCAAATCCCTAGTCTGGGATTTCTCAGATGAACACTGTAGCAACAGTGTTAATAAGGAATATACCCCTTTCAATCTCAACTTGAGAATAAATGAATAACCCCACAATAAAGAACCCCTCTTTAATTTCCCCTCTCTCTCTCCTCTTAAATCCCCTTTTCTTAATCTCTGTTTTTAATCTCCCCACAAACAGCCGTTGTGAGCTGGAGATGAAGAAATCACTGCTGTGATTTAAATTAGAAACGCAGCTGCGTTTTGGGAGTTCCGCCGCCAGAAAAAATCGGAGGAGAGGCTTCGGAAGAGAAAGGGGAAAAAGCACCGCTGCCCTAGGGCTCCGAAGGGGTTTAAATAGGCGAACGAGATTAGAGGGCTGGCGACAGCCTGTCGCCAGCAGATAAACCCGACGCGAGTGTTGGAGGCGCGAGGTTCGAGGCCAAACGCGGGTGTCGAGATCTTCAAAGCTGAAGGTCGCGTTCGTCGAGAGGGGTGCGTTCGTCGCCAGGGCTGCGTTCGTCGAAGTCTTCGTTCGTCGAAGGTTGCGTTCGTCGACTTCGCCTGCGTCATCTCCGCCATTCTCGAGCTCGTCGGAGCTTCGCCGGAGCTCCTCGCCGTCGGAGGTTTGTATCCACTCACAAATTAACATCATCATTATGGTCTCTCTACCATATTTTTTTTTAATTTGAATTATCATTCCTTATGGATTTGACTCCTATGATCGTCAGTCGACCCATATCAACAATTACAATTTTCACAGACTGAATTTGGGCACCTAAATCGAGTGTCGAGAGTGAAGGTCCGTCTTAGACATCGTTTGATTAAAAACATATAGCCATGCATGCGTTCGAGATGGATGATCACGGGTTTATAAATCTGGAATCATGATCCGAGATAAGTGTATAAATACAAAAGCTAAATCACAAACTCTGAAGTTACGGTCTAGCTACGCAAAATTGGACCAAACCTAATAAATCTGATATGCACCTAAACAAAGAAATCAAATTTCGACGCGACGAGTTTGGACCGAACCTCTTCTTCTTCTGGTTAGAACTGCATTCTGGCCCTAAAGACAGCTGTACAACCACCCAATTGAAGTTAATTCTCAAAGTCACAGCTCAATTATTCCATAGTGCAATTGTTAATTTTATATTTTAATCTTACAGCAATTTATCGTAACGTACGTAGCTAAACGCGCATTGTATACATTATCATATGATCTACTTTTTAAACTTTTTATCAGCTCCATATTCGGAGAACGTCACATTTGGATCCAACTCGATGAGAGTTTCAGTTCCATTTTGGCATCTAAATAAATGTCCAAACAATTCGTTTGGACTACCAAGTTATTGGCTATCATTTATTTGTTCACAAGAAACAGACAGTAAAATGAACATATAACAGACAACCAACCAGGAAAATTAACAGATAACCGACAATCAATCTGATTCAAAAACCTACCTAACGATGAAGTATAGATATTAAAATATCATTTTTCCCCCGCCTTTCTTCTTAAAGTTTTACACTAGACACCGTAATGCACCGGCATGCATGTAAAATATGTGGCATATAGAAGACGGATGACACGCGGGCAGCGTAACACGCACACTAAGCTAAAAGATCGACATCTGATTATAATATATTAAAGTATGAAACATTCAAACCAAGTATAATGTAGACGTTAATGTTAGTTTAATATGGAAATAATAAAATTTCATAAATGATCTCATGCATGTAGCCAAAGAAGGCACAAACGAAAGAAAGGATGAGATCATGAGACTCTCAAAAAGCTCTCCGAGCACAAACCTAAAACTAGAGGAAAATGTCTTCAAATTTGACTCAGAAAAACCATGCTAGTCTCCTTTTCAGACGGAATAGTAAAGTAAGAGATATTTGGACCAAACGGAAAAACCCCTTAAACTGATGTAGGTGACAAAAATGATCCATAAGAAGCGCTCCCAGAGTCAAAAATTTGATGCATAATTTCAATGCAAGATGAAAAAAAAAAATCCAGAGAAGGAACTGACCTCTCGTGGAAAGTTGAACTATTACCATCTTCGTGCATATGAAGAATGGTCTGAAATTATAATAGATGTGATGTAATTGCGTCTAAAGTCTACACCAAATGTGAAACAGCAAACGTAACGGAATGTGTAAGCACAACAAGGAGAAGCAAAGGCCAAGAAACAGGATAGTTGCTTTTGAAAAATGTCGTTTGGTTCCCTAAAATCTCCAAATAATCTAAGTATGGAAGGTACTAAGCAGGATAATCACTTGTGAAAAAGAACCAGGAGATTTAATCAATCAGAAACTAACAAGTCGATAACAAATTTCTAAAAAAAGGGCAAAATTGGAGCAACAAAAAGTCATCACTTTCTTTTCTCAAGAAACACACCACTGATAAGAAATGATAGGGACACTAGATAATGACTATCATTGATACAAGAAAATGCATCAAGTTACACAAGTTTAAGAGCTGCTAAACAAGTTTATTTAGAAGCTTAATGGAGATAAACAAAAAAATGGAAAAACTTTACTAATATATGATATAAGATCATATTTGCGTGCTCAGTGAGCTCTCCTTCAGATTCATGTTCTTATTTTAATAGTTTTCTTCACAGTTAACAGCTACACAGTTTATTTTCGAGGAATATTTGCATATTGTAAAAATAGCCAACCTGTTGTATCTTGTTTTGGCAAATAAATGGAGTCAATAAATTCCTTTGAGATATATATGGCATTTTGTTAGTAATTAATGATTTAGGTTGAAGAAATTTAAGACGATACTCAGCCCACAAGTAGAAATATAAGGGCATCATGATCAAATTACTTTTTTGAACAGAAGGAAGGTATCTACCTGTAGGCCAAAAATAGGGAGGTTATCTCAAACATTCTCTTTAGGTTGAATGTTTAGTCAATGATCCAGTTAATAGTGTGTTAATGTTTTATATAAATGCATAAATGTATCTCGGTAACAACTGCACTTGAATTATCTGCATAATATTGTCATCTGTGATAATGTATGTCCAAAATTTTCATGGGATGCTACATATCTAAGTATCACAACATGAATTGAGACCAATTTTCAAGCAAACTAATATCAACTATCCTCTTTAATGTCATGGAGGATAATTTCATCAACACTGATAGAACAGTGGAAGATGGATTGGCCATGTAGAGAATGTGCCTATGAAGAAATATCGGTAATTACATCATTGAGTTCAAACGAAAGCCCTTTTGGTACATAGCTTTTATCTCGGTCATAACCAGGTTATAATTTAATGTAATGAAACAAGAATGATGTACAGAGCTATGCATGATAATGGCATTCAGAACCTCCGGTAATTATTTTTTTTGAAAAAGTTGTTAGAGATCGCAGGAAAAATGATGCCAAGATCACATCTTAGTGGAAATTGATCTGAATTTTATCCCAGCTTGTATGAACTAAAACATTATAAAGTCAATCTGGATATTGCGGTCTACCACATTTTCGGGTAAGAACATTGTTCTCAGATGACAACATCAATAGAGGATAATTGTTTGCTAGAATAAAAGTTCATAATACCTTTTAACAACAAAAAATTCAGATACAACTTTCCGCCTATTTACATGAAAAGCCCAGCAGTAACAAAAAATTAAGGTGGGCACCTATGCTATCATGCAAGTTGAAACTAATAGTAGACAATAACTTTTAGTTTATACGGAATACTATTAATCGTGTTGCTGAAGTGAAATAACCAGCAAATAATGAATAATTATAAACCACCATACCCAGAAGAAGTCTGAGAAGATGTGAATACTGCATTGCGGGAACGCACTCCATATCGCTGCTATGCAGCAAAATTCTTGCTTATGAACTAGTAACTAATATGCTGAAGCCTCCAATTCATGTAACCTATCTTATCAGAACCAGAAGAAGGACAGTGGTACAAGCAATAAGAACGTTCGTATAAGGCACCAACCCACCTTGAGCATAAATATGCTGCAAGCGTAAGACAATTAAAGAAAGAGCATTTAAAGAGCATATATATAGAAGCTGGGATTATGGTCAACTGAGAATTTGGAAAGTAAAGCCCAGTGGATTTTAGCCTTCACCTTCTGATGTATTTCATGATTGCCAAAGAATGGGTTTGTCATTCTATGCATTTGAATTTCAGTAAATCAAGATCAACATATAGTATTGGTATATGAATACTTTAACTGATTTTGCATGTGTAGGATTGGACTCAAAGTCTACTGTTAGCACCTTTATGTGGAATTTACAGAGCCAAGAACACACATAAATGCAACCATAGTGACAGGATTGACAATCAATCAGTTATCGAGATAATTTTTTCAGGATTTAAATGGTACCACTCAGTTGAATGCTAAGGTACACACAGAAGATCAAAGAGAAGCGATACATGCTAAGTGTCAGTAATAGCTCAAGGTGTACAAATCATATATAGTACATGTGCTAGCATATATGGATTGGTATGACCTAATAGTTCAGAGAAAATTTTAGTTAGTTCATACCGTTATACCTGTTGTGAGCAGCAATGCATATTAATCTGCATATAATAAATGATTATGGATGAGAGATCACATAGTTAGAAAGTTTCTCAAAAAAAGGATCATCTGTTACTTTATGTTGTTCATTTTACAACTGCTAGATGAATGTTTGGAAATGCCTGCTCATGCACGTTTGTGACACGAAGGTCGAGAGGGATGGTGAAAATGACACTATAGTTGCCACTATGTACTCTGGTAGGTTGAAACAAACTTTTTAGTACGAGTTAATACCTTCCACAATTTTTCAAACTTTTGCATAACAAACATGAACTTCTAAGGTTGCAGCCGAGCAGAAAGCTATGCTGAAAATTTCAAAGTTAGACTTGTACTTTTAAGGCTAACTTCAAAGTTTAGTCTTAGAGAGTACACACGGAGTACAAGTTCTATGTTCACTAAAATTTCAGTTTTACTTAACTTTGTAACCTAAGTGCCATATAGAAAAAAAAGAAAAAAAAAAGTTATGACATCATGCATGCATGTGTTAAAAAAGATAGGACAATTACTATGACTCAATAACATATATAAAACAGAAAAGAAGGGAGATAAAGTGAATTGATTACCTTAATGGACAAGAGAGATAAAGATGCATGTGACTTCTTCAAACTGGGAAATCCAATATCATAAGCAATGGTTCCATCTGGTTTATACAATCCATAATGCCTCTCAGAACCAGGGCCAGACTTCAAGTCCTCATTAAACAACGCAAAAATATATGCCTTCATCACAATTTTCGGTCTATGCGGAGTCCCTCTTCTCTTTGCGAGCCTCTTCCTCAGATTGAAATTATATGTCCTAGCATTCTGAACTGTAGCTCCCGCCTCATCTTCATCACCGCTTGAAGCCCAACCAGTCTCAGTAACAATCACTTCCATTTGCTCATACCCTGCATCCTGTAAAGCAAAATAAGCCGCATCCACCGTTGCATCAAACATATTGTCATAATGCAAATCCGATTTCTCATCATAAATTCCCGAGTCTGACTGGAACAATGCGTAATTAATATCAATATTCGCGGAATCACCCTTATATGCTATAAACGGATACACATTGATATTGAATGGAGACCCAATCTTTGTAAAGAATTCCAACAGTGGCTTCATATATTGAACAATATTCTCATTGAAAACACAAGACGATGGAGGATAAGAACTAGCAAACACATTCTGAGAGTGTGACGTCAGGACCTGAACAAGATTCGTCAAGTGAAGCCTATCAAGAGCTCGATAAACATTTTTAACGGCGCCCACTAAAGCCTGTTCCAGTTCTTGATCGGAACCCCCCAAAACTTCATTTCCTATAGCAATTCCTCTTATAGGGGTTTCGGGCAAAAACTGCTGAACATTATCCTCAACCCAGTCTAAAGCCTTGTCTTCACTTGCATTCATATCTTTCACATGTTCATTGCTGAGACCTACAATTAGCTCAAGCCCAGACCCTTTGAATGCCTCTATAACAGTGTGATTTGAATCAAAAATTCTAACATTTTTAATCTTTGCTGCTTTTAGAAGCTTAACTACGTTTTCGGGCCCGGGGATGTTATCGGCGATTTGCCCATAATTTATGCCATAAGTTCCTGTAAATGCTTGGACAAAGCCAAGGTCTGCACGACAGCAACAAATTGCTTATATATAGCAATTCAATTTATCAACTTATTTAAGAATAACTCTAATTGGGCAGTAAACATAACTAATCAGGTTTAATGCAAAAAATAAAAATAAAACCCTAGGGATCCAAAAATGGGGGTTTCAGCTCATTGAAAGGATTAATACCCATGAATCAAAACAAGCTAAATTCTTACATACCGAGACAAAGAGAGCATAGGACGATCAACCGAAAGATTGAGCAACGACCCATTTTTTTTTAATTTTTAATTTTTTCCCCTTTTTTCTCCCCCTTGCGAGTAGTCGAGCCTGCTGTGGACTCTTGAGAGAAAAATTCTGAACTGACAGCGGTTGTTGCCAGTGAGGAGACTGAAGTCGGGTTAGACAAGTTCGGGTTCGGATCTAAAATTCGACCCGTTTTGAAAGATCATACTTTAGATAGAAGTAAGAAACGGAAATAGGAGTTAGCACGTAAAAATTTTGGACTCGTGAAAGTTAAATTCATTACTAATATTATCCGCAGGACCTTATCATTATTGATACCGCTTTTTTAAAAAAGAGTATATTATATAGAGTTTACTACGCAATCCGTGTTCTCTTATTCAAAAATTAAAAATATTGGTTATCATATCATATATACTCCCTTTAAAAGCAAGTTCGGAAAAATCTTTTGGTAGACAAAAATATCATTAAAATTTAAATATTATTCTATTAGGTAAAAGTAAGTTGATAAATTGATGAATTCTTATTGGATATACATAGTATGAAGATAAAGATACAATTTAAATTGAAATATAAATCTAAATAAAATTATTAAATACCAAATTTATAAATGTCTACAAAATGAAGGGCGTATATGTAAAAACCAAATAAATTAATGAGACAAATAATGTCTACGCCAAAGGTCAAACCCGGGAACAACGTAGACCTACAAATGTACATAATGTGGATGAGATATTTATAAAATCCACCAAACAAATTAAAGAGACAAAAGTCATTCTCAAAATTATAAAAAAAATTAAAGAAAATAAAAAATCATATCATACTCCCTTTAAAAGCACGAGTTTGGGAAAATCTTTCGGTAGACAAAAATACCATTGGAATTAAAATATTATTCCATTAGGTAAGAGTAAATTGATAAATTAATAAATTCTTGTTAGATATACATAGTATGAAGATAAGGATACAATTTAAATTGAAATGTAAATCTAAATAAATTTATTAAATACCAAATTTATAAATGTCTACAAAATGAAGAGTGTATATGCAAAAAATAAATAAATTAATGAGACAAATAATGTCTACCTCAAAGGTCGAACCCGGGAACAATGTAGACCAACAAATATACATAATGTGGATGAGATATTTACAAAATCAATCAAACAAACTAAAGAGACAAAAACTATTCTCAAAATTATAAAAAAGAAAAATTAAGGAAAATAAAAAATCATACCCCCTTTAAAAGCATTAGTTCAGGAAAAGCTTTCCATAGTCAAAATTATGCTGTACTATTTTAAATATTTAATTTAAATTATAATCTATACTAATCATACTTATATCCTATCCTAAAACCTCATGAACTATCTATAGCTCAACAATTTAAATAATATTAATAAAATATATGAAACATCTTTGTAGTATCAGTTTATTACATAAAGTATTACAAAAAAATAAAAAGTTTTAAAAATTAGACAAAATACTCTCAAAAGTTTAAACTTACACAAAATAAAAAGCTAAAAATTTAGAACTTGGCAAAGAAAAGAGTAATTGTGTGATATTTTTTCATTAAGATATATAAATATAACTTATAATTTAAGGTTTACTATCCTTTTTTAGAATCTGAAAATAATCAAGTTGATACTAGTAATAATAACAGATTAAAAATATCCATTTAAATAATAAAAAATTTAAAAAATATATGATAGATTAAAAATTAATGTTATTTTATAAATTAAAGCAACTACATATAATTTTACTAATATGTTAGAACACTAAAAATACATAAGTATCATTAATTGATAGAAGACTAAATCACAAAAAAAAGCTAATAAAAGACTATACTATAATAGCTTAACATTAATTGATTATAATTTATAAATATTGATCTCTAATGGTAATAATACTTATTAGGTAAAAAATTATAAAGATTTATGTATGGAGAACTATTAGAAAATTTAGAGATATCTTTCAAAATAATCAAGTGGTTTTCATTTCAAATGGAATTCAGAATGTCCATGAATCATTTCAATTAACACTAACATAAGTTATATTTATCAAAAAAAAACACCGACTGAATATCCCCTAAAGAATATATCGAACAACTTTATGCTCATCAAAGAAACATTCTTCATAGAAAATAAAAGAAATTTTTTTATACTTTGTGTAAGCAATAAATATAAAAACCGGCCTTTTTCTTTTTCTTATATAGTATCACGACCCTATGTGTGACTTTATTTAGGGGTATGACTACTAACGAATGATTAATTCTTAAAGATACTATCAAAGATAATGATGTAATAGCACTATTAGAATTCAAGATCTCTAAGTATGAAGGTAGTATATTTCAATAGTAAAATTCTTATTAAAGGCCACTAAATATAAAATTCACCTTATATCTGTCTCAAATTTATAGAGGAGATATACATGTCATCGTAAATTACGTCAATAATATATCAATCCAAAGATACAACTTAAATAAGAGAATAGTAAGTAAACCAAACAAACATCCATATAATAGTGTAAAGAAAAAATATTACATTTTAAAGCTAATATGCGGTGCTCTTTTAGAATAAGCTGCCAAGACAAAAGTATATTTATTAAGACTCTTTATAAATGCAACAGAAATTCAAATTACTAATATATACAACCATTATAACATTTAAAAGATGTATGATCTTAGAAAACCTAAAATGCATATAATTAAACCTAAGAATAATTTACCAATATACAGACACACTACTATTTATAATAGAGTTGAGCATTGATTCTATGTTTGTAAAGGCTGCAATAAGAAAGTGGATAAAGATGTTAATAATAAGTGTCCAAATGATAAATGTTGTAGAATCACCGATGATTTAGTATCAAGGTTAAGTGATATCCCTTTTTCATAAAATAAATATATCAAAATTAAATATTAATATTATAATCTAAAGCAAAATTGATAATGAAAAATTTAATATATTTAGTTCAGATCATCATGGAAAATGACACATACAAAGTAAATGTAACATTATGACACAGCAGAAATTCTTATTGAATGCACAACAGAAGAATTCATTGCAGAGGAAAAAGATGTAGCTCCTAACTTTATTTAAGTAATAAATTAAAAGTATAAAAATTTTTATATATATGAAATTAATATTTATTCTTATTGAAATAGGAAAAAAATCAAAGTCTGTATTATCAGAAGTTTGTGTTGAATATAAGAAATATATTCAACTTCTTTATGAATTTAGACGAGAAGACAAAAGATGAATGAGCCTAAGGAAAGATAACATGCTCCAGTGTCATATCAAAATCGATGTAGACGATGAAGACACTAATACTCTAGAATTGGTTAGGAAAAAGGTAAAGATGAAGAATGATTGATCTCGACTCAATAAAAAATAAAATAGAAGTAACAAAAGATAATGTTTTGTGAATTGTTATAGAATAGTTTTATTTTTTAGTAAAATTAGGAATCTTTAGAAGGGATTTTCATAAAGTATTTTAGTGTTTTCATATGCGTATGTGGATGTTTTTATCATATAAAATTATACTAGAGTAAGCATTAATATTCAGTTTATGATTTTTTTCATTAACAATTTTCTGTCATTTTAGTCCATTTTAAATCAATCATATTGGCTCGTTTGCTTTATTATTCATCTTCCTTTTATAATGTTATTTTTCAAGTGTTTTCACTTTCATAACATTATACTTCCTCAAGTCAAGCTCGGTTTCATGCCGATCCAAATGTAATAAAAATAAAAATTGGTTTTAGATTATATTTATCTCCTGACAATTCAACTATCAACATAAAAATTTAAAATGGATGTAGCCTATTCAAACAAACATCAAATAAATAAATAATCAAAGTGTAATTGAGGAACAAATTTTAGTAAAAAATAAACCAAAAATACTTAATCAAAGTAAGCAAAAATTATTATCAAAGATTAACCGATGAATAAATTTTAGTAAGAAAATAAACAAAAAATAACTAATCACAGTTTTAAGCACGTGCATTGCACATGCATAAAATCTAGTTAAGTTATATGTATGAGATCCAGAACCACCATCTCATCTATGCTTAAAAAGCTTATAAACTAAAAATCGTCACTAATGCCAAAATGAACTATCGTAGACATGAGAAAAAGACTAATGAGATTTATAAAAAGAAGCTGGATAATAAAAGACATTTAAAACAAAGTATTGTTACATTTTTTTTATTAAGAAAAATGATAATAAAAGAACACCGTGGGATAAATAAAAAAGAATTGTAAAAGTGTCACTACGTCATCGCTTTCTTCACCGTATGGGTTGACGACACCTTGTAAAGGGGAATCAAACTTGCATTTGAGAGCTTTTTTGCTTTTAAAAAAGTTAATATATTTATAATATATTCAAAAATCCAAAGCTTCCATGATAAAAAAAAGATCATTAGAGTTGGCCTTCATTGAGAAGAAATTGATTCTAAGAGGCGAACTTCCGAGGGTGAGTGAGTCACTTGAGCACTTCGACCATCACTTTTGGAGACGCACACGTACGCACTAAGGAATTCTTTGCAACTGAAAATTATATAATTTTTGGAATGAAATGCTTTTCATAAAAAGTTTCTTTTTTTTTTAAGATGGAGACGTGGCATTTGGCGGACGGATCCTTCGCTTTTCTTGGTGGCTATTCTCGCTGGTTGAAAGAAAAAGGCTTAATATCCGAAACGGCGAAACCCCACTTTACTTTGAAACTATCAGAAAAACCCTCCTCAATTATAGGAATTCTCAGCAAAACCTTCTTAACTTTAAGCTTTTACCAGAAAACTCCCTCTAACTTTAAGATTTTATTAGAAAATTTAATAGGGTTTTCTGATAAAGTTTCAAAATAATAAGATTTTCTCATAATGCCTAAACTTAAGGGTTTTTTTTTAATATTTTTCTAAGTTATCGGAGTTGTCCGATAATCGTTCGAGTTAAGCGAAGTCTTCTGCTACTTATAACCAAAGAAAAATATAGCTTGTTGGTAAAGGAGTCGTCAGCATCTATCTTCGGATTTGCTTGTGACAGTCAACAGTTACAATTTTGATCATGCTTATTTATAAACGATTGTAAATTATAATTCTACGAGTATGAAATATTTAGAAACAATAGAACCAAACGATAAGAATAATATTTTATTTTTTCGATGTTACATAGATCTTGCAACTTCTTTCCATACAAAAGAAAGTTCCTCTGTACAACAAGTAATGCTTAGATTTCATTCCTCTAAATAAGAAATCACCTATTTTACTAACTTATTTAAATTAGGCTGAATTTCACTTAAATACCTTATTGTTTCACTGTTATATTTGAATACCCTAAGTTGTAAAACGTGACCGTTTGATACCGAAAGTTGTAAAAAAAATAGCACTTTAATATTCTAAGTTGTGAAAAATTAGCACTTAAATACCCTATTGTTCACCATATTTACATTTAAATATTCTAAGTTGTAAATACTAGCACTTTAATACGGTTAATTATGAGAAGATAGCACTTTAATACTCTAATGTTGTGTTTGGGAGGTCACTAAGGGAAGAGAAGGAAGGGTAAGGAGTGGAAGTGAACTTATCAATTTTCCCTTTCCCTCCTTTACCTCCCAACATAGGGTGTAAGATTTTAGTGTAAAATTTCTTCTCATTTTCCTCCTCTACCCTCTCAATAAAACTCCAAATAATGTTAAACTCAAATTTCTCTCCCCCTTCCCTTCTCTACCATCCATCCAAACACAACATAAGTTATAAAAAAGTAACACTTTAGTACCCTTTGTTAATGGTTAGGATATATTCCTAGGAACATTCCCAAGACAACTACCAAAAGGTATTAACGTGCTAATTTTTTACAACTTAGGATACTAAAGTGTTACAACTTACGGTATTTAAGTGTAAAGATGGTGAAATAATGGGGTATTTAAGTGCCATTTGCCCTTTAAATTAATCCTTTGAAGCATGGAGAAACTTTGCTAATTACATCATGATATATAGTAGTGTTTCTTGTTAAAGAAATTAGGGAAAATTACTTCTAGCCCCCAAAATAACAACAAGTATTCTCACTCCAAGACTTTTTCAAAGCTACTAAAGCCCCCAAAAGCAAATTCATAATTCTTTTCACCCCCAAAATTTGGAATTGAACCCCTCATGTGCATTTTCAAACATATGAACCCCAAAATAACCTCACTCGCTCTCTCTAGCAGCCGGTCACCGGAGAATAGGGACTGTAGGTATTAATGGTGATTAGAAAGGGGTTTTGGAGGAAAAAAACCTCATTTCCCTCTAAATTCTAACCATCTTCTACCATCTCTATCCCCCCCCCCCCAATAAATCATCTTTGCTTACCCCAACTACTCTCTCCCGGTTATTTAATTAGCCTCCATAAACCCTCTTTGATTCTTCAACTATTTTTCTTCAAAATGACGGATGGATCCCTCCTTTGCATGGTTACAAACACAAAAAATAACGAAGAGGGTGATGTTGTTTACATAGTTATCAATGAGTCTACAGAAATCATTAGCTTGAAGTATCAAGTGTCCCAAAGACTTAAACTATCATTGCAATCTCTTTCACTAAAATTCATATTCGAAAGGGAAACAAAAGTTTAGTTTTGCGACTAAAAATGACGATGAATTGAGATTGATGTTCGAGTATTGTCGTCGTAATAGATTTACATACATAAACTTATATGCTACCTCCGTCGGGGAATCCTCTGTTAGACCCTAGAGAGGGGTGATTATGGTCTTATGCTAATCTAATCCCAATTAAATTCTAATTAAAATAATATTGATCAATTTGTTCTTGCAAGAATGATACAAGATAGCTATGAGCAAGAATGATATGAATAAGCACAATTAGAAAGTACGCTAAGCAAAACACAAACAAACGATATGTTTACGAGGTTCGGTCACCACGACCTACGTCCCCGCTCCTCACCTTGAGGAGATCTCCACTATCACAATCCGGTTTGAAAGCCGGAACTTCTACACACTCGGTTTACAAGCTTACCGAAAACTCTCACATAACAAACACTATGCAATCACACTTTACACACTAAGTGTAGGGACCTAGCTCGTGTCCTCCTCCTCAAGTGCTCGGATGCAACCTCTCCCTAGGTTCGTCAACCGACGCCACTCCTATTGGATTCGACCCCGTCTCTCTCCTCACACTTCTCTCGGTGTACAAGTGTATTACAAGTGATACTCACAAATAAAGGTTAAATACAATGGTTTGTTCTCAATCAACAAATGAGAACGCAAATAAAGCTCACACTCATTAAATCACACACCACAACCCATAATATATAGTATGGAATATTAAGCTCAATATAGTGTGTGTGATAACAGTGAATGAAAATGAATAACTCAATACAGATAGCTAAGATGTGAAAATAAAAAGCTATATGTAAAGATGAGTTGGAAAACTTCTTAATAAACAAGAAGAACAGTAGAGGATGATGAGGATAGGATCCTCAATTGAAATGAAAGGCCTCTTCTTGTTGTAGCAGACTTCTTTTGAAACAGATGATCATAATCAACTTAAACAGATTTTTAAACACACTTAAGATCTTGTTTAAAACTTCACTCTAAAACAAAACTTAGTTATTTGAAAGAGAACAACAATGGGGTATTTATACCCGCTCAAAATATCAGCCAAAACCAACTTGAAAAGACAAAAATACCCTCAGACAGCCATTGCAGAAAATAGCCGTTAAAAGGCAATGATGAGATCGGTGGTCGACCGTGGAAATCTCGCGGTCGACCGTGAGGCACAAAAAGGCTGAGAAAAAGATTTGAAAACTGGTCGCGGTCGACCGCGAAAGTCTCTGGATGGTTTCACGGTCGACCGTCACGGTCGACCGCGAGCACATAAAAGCCATACTAAGAGATTTTGCTGCTGGCGGTCGACCGTGGCGGTCGACCGCAAACTGATACATGGCATATGACAGGTTTTGGGCTGATTTTAAAATTACGTTAAAAATACCAAATCAATTCTAAAAATAGTAAAACTTTGGGAAAAGTTTCTAAATGATGAAATAAACATGTTTGAAAAAGAATTTTTGGAAAATCAATTTTCGTTTGTGAAAACTCCCTGTTTTTGAAAAGTGTTCATAAAACTTGTTTTTCGTGAATATGAAAATTGAGATATGACTTGTAAATACGTATATATATATCATGCATACATTATATATATATAATAAAGTATGAATGAGTTGTAAACATGAAATAAAAACTATTGTAATAAAGTTTGATGAAAAATCATTTATATGATAGAAAACGTCAAAAATGTGTTAAGTGTACATATATTGAGCTTACATATAAACATACGATATATGTAAGCAAACTAAACTTATACCTAGGTGAAGCACACACATGAACTTGAATCTTTAACTCTTGATTACCGTGTGTTGGATTACCTGTAAGGAAAAACCAAAAACAATAAAGACTAGAAAGCATATTAGCGATAAATTGTTTGACAAATCATCATCAAAACTATAGGGCCAACATCCTCAACTTCTCAGAACACCCAAACTTCTCCAGAAAATGCGTAAGCATTTCAATTTTAATTTTCTTATGAGTTGGTTGTTAGGGTTATGAGTTGATTGTTAATCTCAGTAGATATGAGTTGATTGTTAACCTTATGCATTTATTGTGTAGGTTATGAGTTGGTTGTTAATATTTTGAGTTGGTTGTTAACATTAGTAGGTAGTTATGAGTTGGTTGTTAAGGTTATGAGTTGGTTGTTAAGGTTATGAATTAGTTGTTAAGATTGAGTTGGTTGTTAAGGTTATGAGTTTGCTGTTAAGGTTACGAGTTGGTTGTTAACCTTAGTAGATATTTATGAGTTTTCATTAGCCTTATGAGTTGGTTGTTAATGTTATGGTTGGTTGCTAACCTTGCAAGTTATTTGTTAACCTTTTTCAAGACTATCCCGACAGAAAATTCATGATACAAAGTTGCTACGTTCATCCAAGCATGTAATGATGAGCGTATTCCTTAGTATGTCAGGAACACTGCTTAGGTACCAGATCATGCTCAGCCGATAAAGGACAGCTGATAAAGGATTTGTCGTAGGACAAAGTCCTTTACGTCTTCTCGGTCAGTTGGTTGTACAAGCTTTGTGAGTAGATCCTCAACATGGCGTCTGGTGGGTGCTAGAGGAGCCTTACTGCTGTCACCCTCAGTTTTGAAAAAAAAACCTCAACTAAATTCGATTTTTTCAATCTCGGTTGAGGCCGACAAAATCCCCCTCATTGGAGAACTATGTATGACTCATAACCCATTCAAGGTTGGATGAGCACTCGGTATCTTATCCAGTTTTGGTATTAGTGAAGACAAATTTCATCTTATTCTCGTCCCACTATCTCAGAACGTGCTCGAAAGTGGGAAGATCAAGACCAGGATGGGCCAAAATGAATGTAGTGTCTGAATACACTATCTTTGTAGGCATCCTAATGCCTTTGGCCCATATGTTGCACTAAAGAATGCATGAATTGATAGTAAACAGTAAAGCTGGAAGTAGGCCGCAACTCTGATACAACATTTTGTCTACAAAGCAAAAAAAAAAACAAGACGTAATTAGTTTAAAAATAATCTGTAATCATAACAATTATGCTGTAAACTTGACAAAGAAGCTCTAACATTTACAATAAATCCATAAGCTTAAAACAATTATTCAATAATCTCAATAACCAATCAATAACATTGATAATAAAAGCATAACCTTAACAATAAACATGTCACAAGTTAACAGTAACATTAACAACTAAAAGCCACACATTAATAGTAACATTAACAACTAACAATCATAAGTCAATAGTAACATTCACAGCTAATAACTAACAAGCCATAAGTTAACAGTAACCTTAACAACTAACATGCCACACGTTAACAGTAACCTTAACAACTAACAAGCCAAAATTAATAGTAACCTTCACAACAGATTCATAATCTTAACAACTATTGTAGAACCTTAACAATTAATGAATGTCATTGACAACTAAAAGAAAACCTTACAACTTAACTGTAACCTTCACAATTAAAACAATATGCAACATCATAAATAACTAAATTATGTAGCAAATTCACCTCTTTTTGATTGTCAATTGCATCTCTTCCACATCGCTCCTATTCGATCATCTCTTTAGATCGAGGAGTGCTCTCGAGGCGTCGGTGCTGCCATCTACATTAGTGCGTTAGACTGGGTTTTGTGGGTTGAACTGAACTTGTGGAAGGAGGATGACTAGCTCCTTTGTCCTCGATCAAGAACATCAACAATTGATGTGTCAGTTTCAGTCCACTCTGTGCTCGAAGGCCTTCTTTTGATGATGTACTATGACGCGTCGTCGTCTTCGTTGATATCTACTGGGGCGATCACTTTGGGACCTGACTGTCGGCCATGATTCTGATCAGGGTGTACGATGGAAAGATTACAAGAGATTAGGTTGGACTCCGCTCTGGGGTGGGTTGATTTAGGGTTAGGGTTTAGATATTAGGGATAGTTAATTCGCTTGGACTGAAGAGAGAGGCTGGCATGCTCGACGAGGAGTGGTTTTGAGAAGTGGGAGGCGGTAAATCAAAGGGCATTTTGGAGATTTTATAAACACCGAGTCACATGGGAATGAGGTTTGGGGGCGAAAGGAATTATGAATTTGCTTTCACAGGGGTATCAAAAGATCCTCTCCAACTTTACTATTTTATCGTAAAACCCCCATAAAAATGTCAACCATAACTTTCACATGGGTTGGTAGAGTATTCTTTTCATCAGTGAAAATTGTGGCTCACGTTTTTAAAGGGGCTTACTTTGTTTTTATATTACTTAAAGTTATAGGGAGTGTTCTGATAACCCCTAAACTTAAGTGATATTTAGAAACTTATGGAGAATTATCTAATAATTACCCAAAGTTGAGACGGTTCTCTGGAAATTTAGCCTTTTTTTTTTTTCAATTTCCAAAAAAAATAAGAAAAATTGAAAATGGCCTTAGACGTCGATTGGACAAGAAGTGAAGCTCCCTTCTCTTATCTCATTCATCAAAATACAAACCCAAAAAAAAAAGCCAACCTCTTCTTCCTTCTCTTCGACTTCAACACCAACATCTCCATCCATCAAAAAGAGAAGAAGAAGAAACAAACAATGTCGACATTTCCCTTCACCCTCTCCTCTCTCTCCAAACCCATCACCTCCTCATTCACTGCCCATCTCTCCCCTCTCCCCCAAAACCCCAAGCCCCCTTCTCCCTCCATCCACACTACAACGAACACTCTCAAAAAGACCCATGATCAGGATTATTCCACTCCTTTGGGCCGCCGAGGCGTCCTCTCTGGCTGCTTCGGCGCTGCTCTCGGCGCTCTCTCGCTCTCGGCCTCGTCCGAAGCTGCGATATTGGAGGCCGACGATGATGTGGAGTTGCTTGAGAAGGTGAAGAAGGATAGAGAGAAGAGGCTACAGAGGCAGGGTGTCATTAGCTCCTCCAACAAAGAGACAGGTCTGCTTTTGCTTGTTGATTCTTTTTGCCATCTCCTTCGTTTGTTTGTTATAGAAATTGGATGCATATGTTGAATTGTACGTTCGATTCATATTAATTTGGGAGAAAGATCAAATCTTTTGGTCGAAAGACTGAGCTTTTTTGTTGAAGGACCCAAAGTTATCACGCAAGTCAAATGTCTTTTTAAGACTGAAATGTAAACTATTTTACACAATAACATCTTTTTTCTAAATCCACTCTATAATCCTGAGTTGCTCTAATACTATATCTTAATGTTTCTTCCCCAGTACCAAAATATCAAATTGTAGCTGAGTATTGAGGATTATAATGCTATATTCTTAATACTTAATACCAAGAGAAGGAAGGACTTGTTTCTTCTCCATACCACCTATGAATGACATTAGTTATCACTTATCATATTTCGTCGGGTCTTATTTTATGCTCGTTCATGTGCGCAAACATCTCATAAATTTTGGTGCCAAATGGTGCTAATCAAAATTCTCAGAATCTATTAATGTCCTGGGACCAAATACATACGAGCGCGCCTAGTTGGGATACTTCTGCTCCTCATTGACATATCATACTTGTGTCTCAGCATACCCCATTTCGAGACAGAATTGAGGAGATATCATACTTGTATCATAAGACTCTTACGGTTGCTAATGCCAGTATATTGGCACCCTAACGTCTGATATTATAGATATTCTCACATCTATGAACCCTTTCGGGCACTGGGATGGTGGAAAGGCCTTTTCCTCATGGTTCAATTCAAATTCAGAATATCAAAATGATTCCTCGAATTAACTAGTGATTTATGTTGACTCTTTCTGGGGGTTCTTGCTGCGTCAGATGGAACTTGGTTCATGATGTGACTTGATTTCATGCGGAATTTAAGAATGTTCCTATATGTGTCAGTCATTTGTTGAGTGTTATGGAGTTACAAGAAAAATCACGAGTTAAAATATTTTCCTAATTATAATTCAGCTTCCATGAAATTAGATTAAGAAAAGAAAAATAAAAGAACCGATAATGATTCTTGAAGATGACAAACAGAAGTGTCGACTTCTCCTGGTTATCTTTCCTTTTAAGACCGCAATAAGCTCAACTTCTCTGATAGACTTGACATAACTAATCCGAAACGTGCTGCTACTCTGGTCCTCTAGCCAAAAATCTTTACGCAATTTACACAAAAGATCATCTGATATTGATGATATCTCTGATGGCAAAATAGACTAAATTATAGTTTGTGGAGAAGAACTTGGAAAAGCAGATTTTCGGTCATAAGTCGACTCATGCACAGGCACAAGTCGACTTATGGTAAGTCGACTTATGTTTGTGCATGAGTCGACTTACGTTCTGCTCTGGATTGTTGGTTTTTCGCTCTGCCAAGTCGACTTATCAGGTCTGATAAGTCGACTTATGAACTCTTCTCCAGTTGCTGTTTTTCGCTCTGCCAAGTCGACTTATGCAGACTGATAAGTCGACTTACGGCGGGTTTTTTGGAAAGTTCAGGTTCCTATTTGCAGTCTGTTTGGGTTTCTGTTTTGGTATAAATACCAATACGATTTGAGGGTTTGGTAGGAGCGTTTTGGGGGATTTTGGAGCACAGAAAAGAGAGATCTTTCTGAGCTATTTGTTAGGGTTATTGGTTGAGAGATTAAGAGATTTGTTGGTGAGATTAGTTGGTTCGTTTGAGCGATTTGTAATCTCAATTTGTACTCTCCTTCTCTATTAGTGAAAACCCACCCCCCTTCTTGCCCCGTGGACGTAGGCATCTCGCCGAACCACGTTAAAATTGGTGTTTGGATTTGTGCCGTTGTTTTGTTTTGTTTTGACCTTCTTTGATCGGCGTTTGTTTTGGTTCCTCGGCGCCGCCGTTCGGTCACAACAAGTGGTATCAGAGCTCGGGCTACGCTTGGGCTATTTGGAGGAATAGATCGCTTTGGAAGTTCATCTAGGGCTTCGTTTGGTGATAAAGGTGGGATCTTTTTGGTAAAAATCCCGTCTTTTTCAGTTTGGATCTATTTCTTGTTTGTTTCCGCATTGGTTTGGTGGTGTTTTGAGGATTATGGCCGAGAAAGGAGTTGTGGGCAGTACTTCCGGCGTGAAGACCGTCCAAAGCTTGAATATCCACTCGATGAAGATTGACGTGGAAAAGTTCAATGGCACAAACAATTTTGGACTTTGGCGATGCGAAGTCATGGATGCGCTCAACGCGCAAAATTTGGAAGATACATTGGAGTTGGACGGGAAATCGGACAATATTGATGAGAAGGTTTGGAAAAAGATGAATCAAACGGCGTGTGGTGTGATTAGGTCTTGTCTCACTCAAGATCTAAAGTATGATGTGATCAATGAGACTTCTGCAAAGAAGATTTGGGAGATCCTTGAGAGCAAATATTTGACCAAGAGTGTGGAGAATCGCTTGCATTTGAAGAGGAGGCTTTACCGCTTCCAGTTAAAGAAAGGAACCTTCATTGGTGATCACATGAACCACTACACGAAGCTTCTTACGGATTTGGCGAATGTAGATGTGGTGATTAAAGATGAGGACAAGACGTTGTTGTTGTTGAGTTCCTTGCCCGACGAGGAATATGAGACCTTCGTTCTTACTCTTATTAATGGGAAGGCATCTCTTTCGTATAGTGAGGTCATCGCTGCACTTGTGAATTATCAGCTTTGAAAGAAGGATAAGGAGACTTCGATTGAGCCGGTAGCGGGGGTGTTGGTCGCAAGAGCAAATGGTTCAAACCGTAGTGGGAGGTCACAGTCTAGAAGGGCACATCTTGGAGTTCGTAAGAATCAGTGTGCCTTTTGTAAAGAGGATGGACATTGGAAGGCCGAATGCCCAAAGTTAGTTAATCGAGTCGGGAAGAATAAGGAAAAAGCTATTCAAGCTTCAGAGGCGAATGTTGTCAAGGCTAGTGGTAACGATTCAGATTCGGATTCTTCGGGCTACTCATTATCTGCACTGTCGTCAGTTTGTGTTGCCAACTCTACAGAGTGGTTGTTGGATTCGGGAGCTACATACCATATTTGTCCTAGGAGGGATTGGTTCTCCAGCTTTTAGGAGTTGGAAAGAGGGGATTTCGTGCTCATGGGGAATGATCACAAATGCTCTATTGGTGGTATCGGTACCGTTCGGATCAGGATGAGTGACGGGGTGATTCGGGAGTTGGTTGGAGTGAGGTTCGTTCCTCAGTTGAAGAAGAACATCATTTCACTTGGAGCTTTGGAGGCAGCAGGCTATAGGGTGACCTTGGTGGATGCACGCTTGAAGGTTACATTTGGGTTCATGATTGTGATGAAGGGCGTCAGAAGGAGAAATTTATATTATTTGCACGGAAGCACGGTGATTGATAGGGAGATGACGACTTCATCAGATTTGGCTAGACTGTGGTATTGTTTAGTGCTGAGGTATATGATTGGTAATGCCGTGCATTGGTTGTTGAGGAGTGCTATGACCTGCAGATTGAAGTCCTGTGAGCACATTGGGATGAGCGAGATCGTGGTAGAGTTTGGCACTTCTATCCATCGAGCGAGGGGTCTTTTAGGAGGTGTTCAGTCAGGCATTTGGGGGCCTTCCAAGGAGGCATCATTGGAAGGTAATCGTATCTTAGTTTCCACAGTTGGTTATTGTTCTAGGCATTATTGGGTCGCGACCAGTTCCCGTTGGTGTAAAGTCCTAGAAGTCAACAATAATTGGAAGAAGTGTATTGGCAGAAAGGTAACTCGTTGTTTCAGCTTTGGTAGGGGTCCTTTCTTGCGTTGGTGCCGAGCTCATGGCAATAGGAGACACTTCATTGGTGTGGAGACTTTGGGGCGACGAGATGAGATGACAGTTTCGATGGGTCGTTCCTTTCTGGAGGAGGATCGGCGTTGGTTGTCGAGCATTGGTTCTGGAGCTTCGACATATTTGGGTCATCTTGGTCACAGGTCGCCGACTGCTGTATTTAGAAATTTTAGATCTGGTGGAGCTGCTTCAGATTTTGGGTTGCGTCGGATGTTTGGATACCCAGCACTTGGTCACATCGTGGATGTGAGATTGGATCCGATTGCGCGTTTGGGGTTCGGAGGCTCAGTTGATTATCATTTGGGAGCTTCTGGTTTTGTTCAGAGCAGGTATGTCACATTGGACTCTCAGCAGGTGGAGAGTGTTGATCAGATCGCTCGGATGTCGCAACAGGTGGAGAGTGATGCTACTCCACGTTGGGTGGAGATTACTCCATGTACTCCAGGTCATTCTGTATTATTGGAGATTCCAGCTGAGGTGACACAGCGTGTGAGTCATTTGGATTTGGATGCGGATGACGAGTTGGTAGATTCGAGTGCAGCTGGTGGACATGTTTTGGATACGGCCATTGGTTTACCTCAGATGGAGGTGTTTAATTTGTATCAGTTTGGGGCCGCTATCAGTTGCAGATCGTTTGGTGATATTGAGGAAGAGTTGCAGACTTTTCTATTTGTTTGAGGGTCTTTGAAGGCCATTGGGTGAACTACGTGAAGGCTTGATTCCTTGGGCAAAGGATACGTAGGCAGTCATTTTGATGCAGCCGATTTGGTGAGCGACATCGACATTTGGGGTGAGTGTTCGCACTCCCATTTGGGTCTCAACACGTGAGGCATTTGTTTGGTTGGTGTCGGCTCAGTTTTGGGAAAACTTCGCCGAGGTAGAGAATTGTGGAGAAGAACTTGAAAAAGCAGATTTTCGGTCATAAGTCGACTCATGCACATGCATAAGTCGACTTATGGTAAGTCGACTTATGTTTGTGCATGAGTCGACTTACGATCTGCTCTGGATTGTTGGTTTTGGGCTCTGGCAAGTCGACTTATCAGGTCTGATAAGTCGACTTATGAACTCTTCTCCAGTTGCTGTTTTTCGCTCTGCCAAGTCGACTTATGCAGACTGATAAGTCGACTTACGACGGATTTTTTGGAAAGTTCAGGTTCCTATTTGCAGTCTGTTTGGGTTTCTGTTTTGGTATAAATACCAATACGATTTGAGAGTTTGGTAGGAGCATATTTGGGGATTTTGGAGCACAGAAAAGAGAGATCTTTCTGAGCTATTGGTTAGGGTTATTGGTTGAGGGATTGAGAGATTTATTGGTGAGATTAGTTGGTTCGTTTGAGCGATTTGTAATCTCAATTTGTACTCTCCTTCTCTATTAGTGAAAACCCACCCCCCCCTTCTTGCCCCGTGGACGTAGGCATCTCGCCGAACCATGTTAAAATTGGTGTTTGTGTTTTGTGCCGTTGTTTTGATTTGTTTTGGCCTTCTTTGATCGGCGTTTGTTTTGGTTCCTCGGCACCGCCGTTCGGTCACAACATAGTTCTGCTAAATTTAATCTAAAACCTTTGTGGAGTATGGGTACTAATGTTAAGCGCATGGAAATCCTAGTAAGATATGGCTTTATTCTGTACTAGATGGTGTCATAATTATTTTCATGTCATGATATCTGCGTGTACTTCACACAAGTAAAAATTGGAGGGCAGATGATGATATAGAGCTTTGCATTTTTCCACATTTTGCATTTTTCCACATTGTGTATAGAATCCGTCTTATTTTATGCTGGTATTAAGGGACTGGATATGATGCATTATCTTTTGCCCTTCATTTTGCTGGGATGCACTGTATAAATGTTTTGAAGGGTACTATGCCGTTTGCATTGGTTGATTATTTTCCTCAATGGCAGGAGATGCTTTGGTTAGGATTTCTGTTTTAAAAAATGCCAAAAGGAGAAGAAAAATGATGCCAGACCTCACAAATTATAAATCCATAATATTGATTAAATAGATTATCACAAACCAATTGATCCTTTTGATTGAAAAACCATGGATAAGGGAAGGAAGGTGGTACTTCAGTTGGATCTTTATATACATCTTAGTATACAAAATTTATCTTATTTAGCATGACATAAGCACAAATGAATAAGATAACCGCTGGCTTTTGATGACTGCATGCCACAAACCCTCATCAAAGAAAGTAGCCTTTTCTTGGGGGGGGGGGGGG
>BQKN01001066.1:82597-106631 GCA_022839385.1 Asparagus kiusianus
GGGGGGGGGGTATTAGACATTCTTTTCCGAAAGTCTTTAGCACATAGCTAAAGATTATCAAATTTGTTTTAGAACATCATATGATCATAATTCTTTTGTACATTATTGAATTGCAGGATATTTGCAAGAGCTTGTCTACAAACTGAGTAAAGTAGGACAAGCTATCGAGAGTAGCGATTTTTCTACAGCAGCTTCTGTTCTAGGACAGAGCACAGAGGCTGACTGGTTACAAAAGGCCAATTCAGCCTTCACAAAGGTAAAATAATCACTTCCTCGCTTTTTGATCATTTTCCTGTCATTTTTTTTTGGGTCTGTCTGAGCCCTTTCTATCAAATCATATGTTCATAGTTAAGCTCTAGTCCTGAGGCAAAAGCAGAGGTGGACATGTTCAATTCCTCTTTGGCAACTTTGATTTCATCAGGTGCATTATTAGTAACCATAATAAAGTTTTATCTTTTTCTTGGCTTCAGCTTTTAGTCTGAGAAACTTTCTTCTTGCAGTTGATAAGAATGATATCGAGTCGTGTAGATTGGCTTTTGTATCTTCAGCCAGTGCACTGGAGAAATGGGTCGGATTAACGGGTCTAATTGGTCAGCTCAAGGGTCTCTAACCGCAAAATCATTGATGCAGATTTTGCTTCAAACTTTTTCCTTCAATGATTACGAGGAGTTACTTTGTAAAGAATTTGATGTCACATTCTTCTTTCATTATATCATTTTCGCCTAGACGCATCTTAAGACTTCTAGCTTTGTAACTTTAATAAAAGTTGTTTATGTAATTGTGCAGTAAAAACACGACGCTCGGAAGTTTCTACGTAGTTTCTGTGATTTCCTTAACTTGTGTCACCTATTTATATTTCTGTGTAATCGTATTTTGTATTAAGTGGTTTAGTTTAGTTTTAGATACTAACAAGAATTCCTTTCTTGTTCAAGTTTTTCTGCTCGCCTTTGATTAAGTTATGCAACGGAATTAGATCTCTTCCTTTGTTTCTGCAGATTCAGACTTGTACCTCACTTCATACGTATATCTTAGGATAACCTTATTCCCTTCAGTTCCTTTCTTCTCAATATGTTCTTCACTTGTGACTCTTATAAATTGGAGCTCCTAAAGAAATCAAATACATCAGGCAAGTAATTGTTCTCGTGCTTGCTGTCTACTTGTTTTTTGGATTTCCTTGCAAAAAGACTGTACAAGGTAATTCTTATCGTCTTTCTCATGAGATTGATGCAGCGAGTGTTTGCTTCCTATTGTTAAATGAAACATTGACATTTTTGCATTTTGGAGATGATTTTGCTTCATGGAATCATTCATGCAACAATTTTTGAAGCGTATACAAATCTAAGCAAACCCTCTGAAGATGCTCCGATTCCCGATGCGAAGGTAATTTATTTGGATAATTTTGACCTTAGCCCCTCATATCCTTCATATTTTGCGATTCGTCATTGCGTCATATGTTTTTTTTTTCTTTCACTTTTTTCTTTTTCTATTGTTTGTTTTTAATGAAATAATCCTTACAAGTTTATGACCCACCTTTAGTAACTCCTCTTGTATGATCATCGCTGTTACAAATATATGGAGATTGAAGGATAAATGAGACTCACATGAGGGTCCGAGAGTAATTGATGTAACGTCGTCAAACTATGAATTAAGACAATTAACCTCGCATTTGAAGGTCATGATCCATCAATATCTAATAAAATCTAGAAGAATGCGAAAAACTCCTAAAAAGGGGGGAGAAAATTTTATGCTGCCACAAGAAAAACTTTGAAATTAAGAAAGGAGGTTAAGGGGGAAAAAGACAATAAAGGAAGATGAATGAACACAATTCTGCTACAATATAATCAAAATGAAAGTTCTAAGAAAAAACCACTAAAATAGAAAAAACAAAGAAAAGAAAAGAAAATAAAACACCATTATTTAGAGAGGACAAAATGATATTGTATGTTTTGTCATGTATCTATAGTAAAATTATTCATGGGAGCTTTTATTCATTATTACGTGGTTAGGCCTAATACAACCAACATTCTTTTTTTTCCCATTTTCTTAGTAGTTGAGAAAGTATCCATCCTGAGAATGATCCATGACATTTAATGTGTTCCGAAGGATGTCAACAACTGGATCTGTGCATAAATCTCAAGGTTCAATGATTCAATGGTTAACATTCATTTAGTGCACATTAAATGCTATGGACAGGGGACCATTTGATTCTTTCTCCTTAGTAGTCTACTATGAACTCAATTAGTTTGATTTTTTGTTGTGGAAAGACACCCACTTCATCCACGAGGAGATTGGGAAGACGATTCTCATGGATCAAAAGAGTTTCTCTCTGTGACTTCTGCCAGCCAAAGGTTCCTCCCTCACTCTCCACTCTCTTATTACCAAAAATATTTTTATTACTCTAATTATGTCCCCTCTTTAATTCCATAGGTACTTGAAGAAACTGAAAGCTTAATCCTCGGCCAAGACTCGCCCAAAGTGTACGCAACAATCGACATAGAAAAGGCGAGAGTTGGCCGAACAAGAGTGATCACCGACGAGCCCAACAACCCAAGATGGCTCGAGTCCTTCCGCATCTACTGCGCTCACTTTGCCTCAAACATCATCTTCACCGTCAAATCCGAGAACCCTGTGGGCGCGACGCTCATCGGCAGAGCATATTTGCCGGCCGAAGACATAATATACGGGGACGAGATCGACCGCTGGCTCGACATACTCGATGAGAACCACAATCCGGTCGAAGGAGAAGCCAGGATTCACGTCAAGATCAGCTATCAAGACGTGTCAAAAGACCCCGAAAATTGGTCCAGGGGTATTCCAAGCTCAAATTATCTTGGTGTTCCTCACACTTACTTCAAGCAAAGGCAATCTTGTAGGGTAACATTGTATCAAGATTCACACATCGCCGACGATTTCACCCCGGCGATCAACTTAGCAAACGGGACGATCTATGAACCTCATCGATGTTGGGTCGACATCTTCGACACCATCATCAACGCTCGACATTTCATTTACATTGCTGGGTGGTCGGTTTACGCAAAGGTCACCTTAATAAGGGATCCGAAAAGTACAAGAAATCAACAAACACTTGGGGAGCTACTCAAGATGAAGGCTAACCAAGGTGTTCGGGTTCTTATGCTTGTTTGGGACGACAGGACATCGGTATCCCTCGGTCCGTTGAAGAGAGACGGCTTGATGGCGACCCATGACGAGGACACAGCAGGGTACTTCCGGGGATCCAAAGTGCACTGCGTCTTGTGCCCCCGAAACCCTGACATGGGAGAGAGCTACGTTCAGAGTCTCGAGGTGGGGACAATGTTCACTCATCATCAGAAGATCGTGGTGGCCGACAGCAGCGACCGCAGCAGAAGCATCAAGGGCTTTCGGTATTCCACCAAGAGAGGGACGACCAACATTGTGAGCTTTATTGGTGGCATTGATCTCTGTGATGGGAGATATGACACACAACGACATTCCTTGTTCAGGACATTGGGCACTGTACATTACTCGGACTTCCACCAGCCGAACTTTCCAGGGGCGTCGATCAGGAAAGGAGGACCGAGGGAGCCATGGCATGACATACATTGTCGATTAGAAGGGCCTGTGGCTTGGGATGTCCTGTATAATTTCGAGCAGAGATGGAAGAAGCAAGGGACAGGCGATAATCTCCTCTTAAAGCTAAGTATGCCATCCGATGATGCATCATTAGAAACGTCGCTTCCCCAAGACGAGGCATGGAATGTGCAATTGTTCAGATCCATCGACGGTGGAGCTGCTTATGGATTTCCCGATACCCCTGAGGAAGCAAAAATGATGGGCCTGGTCAGCGGAAAGGATAATGTCATCGATCGCAGCATTCAGGACGCTTACATAAACGCCATTCGCCGGGCGAAGAACTTCATCTACATAGAGAACCAATACTTCCTCGGGAGTTCCTACGATTGGAAATCTGATGATATCAAAGTCGAGGATATCGGTGCGCTGCATCTCATCCCTAAGGAGCTTTCATTGAAGATTGTCAGCAAGATCGAGGCGAGGGAGCGATTCACAGTCTACATCGTTATCCCAATGTGGCCGGAGGGCGTGCCTAATAGCGAATCCGTTCAGGCAATCTTGGATTGGCAGCGGAGGACTATGGAGATGATGTATACTGATATCGCTGTTGCACTCAAAGCTAAGGGGATTCGAGGAGCGAATCCTAAAGATTACCTCACTTTCTTCTGCTTAGGCAATCGGGAGACAAAGACGGTCGGAGAGTACAAGCCACCAGAGCAACCGGAGCCTGACACTGATTACAGCAGAGCTCAATGGTCGAGGCGATTCATGATCTATGTTCACGCCAAGATGATGATAGGTAAATAATTCACCTAATAACTCCGTCTGAACTTGAACCTAGGGGTCCATTTGACAACTTGAGGATTGATCCGAAACTAGCCTAATCTAGATTAGTTCTTGACCGGAGGGGTTGGAACAATCCTGGCCTTCTTGACCAAAATATTGGCGTAACAAATCCCAGTTAAATGCATGTCTGGTTATTTTCCAAACTAGGATTAACCGGGGTCTGGCTATTGTTCCATCTAAACCTGGGTATATCAAGTTGCTAAGCAGACCCTGCAACTTCTCACGAGTCATAACTGATAACAGCTTCATCATATGTTATGCAGTGGACGACGAGTATATCATAATTGGGTCAGCCAACATCAACCAGAGGTCGATGGACGGAGGCAGAGACACAGAGATCGCAATGGGAGCATATCAACCATACTACCTCGCTGAGCGCAGACCGCCACGAGGGCAGATCCATGGTTTCCGGATGTCTCTTTGGTACGAGCATCTTCGGGTGGTCGACGATGCTTTCCTCCGACCGGAGAGCCTGAGGTGCGTGCAGAAGGTCAATGGCATCGCTGAACGGTACTGGAAGCTCTACGCTGGAGTTTTTGTTGATAATGATCTCCCAGGGCATCTACTTAGCTACCCTATTAGTGTCGACAATGACGGACAGGTCACTACATTGCCAGGAATGGAGTTCTTCCCTGACACCAAGGCTAGGGTTCTTGGGAAAAAGTCTGAGCTTCCTCCAATCCTCACTACTTGATAGTAAATAAGTATGTTCATGGCTTACATTAATTGATTTGTGTGTGGTTTGTGGAGAATATATTACATGTTTTATGTCATAACACAGAATACGTGATTGTGCTCGCTATTCCTTGTAAATTCTACGGCTCTGTTTGGCAAAGGATTAACGAAGAGGGATTAAAGATAAGGATTAACATAGTTAGCCCATTCGATAATCCGAAGGACTAAATTATTAACCCGTTATATAAGTTTTATTTTAATCCTTATGATCATTTTTAGTGTTTGGGAATACCAATAATTTTGACTATTTTCTTTATAATTAGAAGGATTAGCTCTTGATCCTTCCAAATAGGAGTATTAGTAAACCCCTCATTTTGAGGGGTTAACTCATTTTAATCTTTTTAGAGGGGTTAGTTTAACGCTTCTATATTTTTTATGTTTGGCAAATCATGGAGGGTTAACTCACTTTAACCCTTATATACATTTTTTGTGTTTGACGGGTTAAGAAAAGGTTAAGTCTCCTTAACCCCTCACTTAGCCCTTTGCCAAAGGGTACCTACAAGTTTATGTGTTATGCCACAACTCATGTCCATGTGCAATCAACAAAACACCCTAGACACTCAAAAAACAATCAAACATTGAAATTGGAAAGGTAAGAAGCAAACACATCAACACTTATCGTGGGACTTCTCGTCAATTGATTGCATATATGAAGAACGTAAGCAACAAGTAACTACAACTTCAGGGTTAATCAGCTTTCTCTAAGATTTTTTCCATATATATGCAAGGGCATCAGATAACAGAAAGCTCTTACTATTATCAGCATATTGGGATGCCACACTCTTAGGTGCAAGGTATGCAACCATATACACTGCTTTCAAGACCAATGGTTACGGATGTAAATGCTCAACATGCTCAACCTACAACATTATGTCCCAAATTTCACGGCATATGCTGCTAATATCTCGACAAGCTCATTAATCTGAGAGCAACCAGCTATTCGGTTGTTGCTGGGGAACTCTGTGGCAATGTAAGATATCACCATAAGTACAGCTACTGCAAGACTGCATGTAAAAAGATTAGTGTGTTCAATAAACTGATGCAGTTGTTGTTTATTTGTTCATTGCAAATGTATACATAGCAAGTCTAACAAATGAATTGATTCCTGGGCATCAGCCTACCAGGATTCACTCATATGTGGCATGTAATTATATAAATTGCCCTCCATAGGCTATGATTGTGGACGTAAATGCTCAAGCTACTACATTTTGTAGGTTGAGCGCTAAGTGAAATATAGTATTCGATAGGATCAAGCAAGATCAAGAATATTGCAGACACTTCCCTTCACAATTATTAAACTCCAGCTGGGCAATTTTTTTATTTTATGAATAACGAAACCAGTTAATACAGTCTCTATGATTAGAGTATAATATTTATGGTGGGAAAGAACCTAGAGTTATCATAACAATTCATTAATATTTAAAGACGTGAAATTTCCGACCTACAAGGGGAAAACATATTGGAACAACATAACATTAAACATGTTGCAGATCAAGAATCTATAGTACAAATCAGTACACTGAATAACATGAATATTTCAGACGTGCTAGGAAATAGAAACAGAGGTTTATCAAATTAATTAGATACATGTATATTTACTATAACACAATCAAAGGGATGAAACATCAGCACAAGCAGTAGAAGTGCTGTTGAGGAGCAGTTTGCTTTGAAGCACCCGTTTCACCTTAACCATAAGGTTCGATGTTTGAATATCAAACCCGGTACTCAAAAGCAACCTGCATCTTTGCCAGCCCTTCACTCTTCAATGCGTGTACAAACACAAGAATAAAGCCCCAAACAACTAGCCAATGAACAGAGGCAAAGAAAGAAAGAATAGGCCCTTACTCAAAAAGACAACAATCAGTAGGGTGGATAGTAGTATCCTCCATTTCCATACACCGGTGGCATTCCATATGGCATCGCAGGATTAAGGTAAGTGTAGCTATTCTCGAGCCTAGCCAAGCTTGTCTGCCCTTGCATTCCATTCCGAGCATACTGCTGCCACATCAGCTGCTCCTGTGTCAGTAGCTGCTGCTTCTTCTCCATGTCAGCCATTTGTACATAAGAAGGTGGCGGAATTGAAGCAGAAGCAGCAAAAGGATCTCCACCAACAGTTTGAACTGTGCCATCAGGAGCAGGTAAAGCCAAAACCGGGGTTTTGCTTTTGACAGGCAAAGCTACACTGCTTGCACTCCCTCCACTAGTTTGAGCACTGACGTGCTGCCTCACTGCTCCCTGATCGTACATGCCATTCAATAGCAATGGATCGAATCCTCCAGCCAAATTGGCTTTCTGCTTAGAGAGATTGCTCGCTGTTTCAACTAATGCAAGCTCCCAATCTGCCTTTCCCTTTTCTGCTGCTGGAGTTTGCCAAGCTGAAGTCACTTGAGTGCCACCATTTTCTGAAGGGGATGCTTCCCATGATCCATTACTAGCTGAAGTTGCTCCTCCTTCCGAGAAAAGTGCTAATGCCAATCTATTTTCATGGTCAACTGCAGATAAAGATTCTTCTCTGAGATTTACCAGTTCACCTTCATGCTGCTTTGGCTGCTCTGGTTTAGGTTCTAGTTTCTCCTCAACAGGCTTTTCTTCATACTCTGCAGGTGCTGGAAGTGCTTTAATATTGTCCATATCCTCAACAGGTTCTTCATCTTGCACTATGGGTTGAGGGATTGGCTCTGGCTCTCTGGGGAGATCAACGGGCTTTCTTGCTCTATCCCTCACGAATTCCTCCAATGTCTCAAGGAGTTTGTCAGTTATGCGTTGAACCTCAGGGAACTCCGATGACCTGGCAACCCCGATATCCTTGCACCAGCTATAGAAAGCTGCAAGCTCATCAATTTGCTTCGCAGCACTGGCATAGGCCTCAAACGACTTAACACAGTCGGGATACTCCATGTCAAAGAATCGATCGAGAAGCACGGCCAAGATTTCACACAAGTCGGCATAAAGCTGGAAGCTCTCTCTCACAGTAGGGTAAAGAGCAACAAGGACCATTCTGCTGTTCTTTGCTAAGCCCATGGGCCGAAGAGCAAGGAACCGCTCCAATAACTGCTGTAGCTGATGCATCTTACCCAAAACCTTCTCGGGCTTCATATCTCTCAATGGTGTCCTTGGCTTTCTTTCTTCAGACCCTTGGTTTGGGCTCTTGTACCTATCATCATATCGATAATCCCCATTTCCATAAGGATCATGCTCACTATAATCAGAACGATGAGGCGCCCTCCAGTCTTGATCCCTAGAATACTGATATGGCCGACGACCACCATTGCTCTCAGCATTACCACCACCTCCTTGCTTCTGCTCATAAACAATGAGCTCAAGCCGCTGGTCTAAATACAGTGCATAAGTACGAACAAATGCAGAATGGTCCCAAGAGCTCGAATGAGCTTCATCACGAAAATCCGACATATTGAGAAGTCTTGTCCCCCTTCGAGTTGCATACATGATCTCATGCTGAAATGCAGGATCTCCATCGGAGAGAAGACGGTGAATAAGCATAAGCGCTTTCAATGCGACAATCCAGTCTCGGGTCTTGCTCAATCTCTTCGAAACTGTGGAAATGCAAGCACTTACATATCCCCGAGAATATGAAGTGAAGTTGAGGATCTCACGCACGTATTTCTCATCTGCAGGGTCATCGTCGTGGCTGGTCGCTTTCACAATGGCCACATCGAGGTCAGGGGCGATGTTACTCGAGACTTTGGCAAGACCGATGCTGGTTTGATCCTTCACTGCTCCTAGGGCCTTTCGGAAAGGTGCCATTTTCTCAACTGTCTAAAGCCCAAAATAGCAAGATAATCCTAGAAATCTCTCTTGAAGGCTCCTCGGACCTAATACAAGCAGATACTATGGCTAACTTATAAACATAATTGATGATCTTTAGAATTTGATTCCAATTAAAGCTATAAACTTCAATTTGAACGTATAAAACACCGAAATATTCCACAAGAAAGAACAAGATCAAATCTTTAGAATCCAACCAATTCAAACATGATCAAAGAACAGAACTTTGAATTAACCAACAAAATCAACACAGATTCAATCAAAGATAAACTTTCAAGTATACAGATCCAACACATTAATTTTATCATACAAGGATAGATCTCATTAAGAAAAACTTAAACCCTCGCTGAAAACATCACATATTGGCCGGATCTGAGTCGACCCAGAAAAGCAAAATGCAAACTGAAAGTGGAAGAAAAGGATTGATCCAAAGTCAAATAAGAGCTGTATCTAAAAGATAAATTTTGCCAAAAATGGAAGGAAAATTAAGTCTTGAGCTCACCTGGGCAGAAATTGGAGCTCAATTTATTTCCATACAGAGAAAAAAAACACCCCGCGATCGATCAGCCTCTTGCTTCGGGAGAGGAGCAAGATTTTTTTTTTTGTACTTTTTCTGTCGACTTGCTGTGAGAGTCTGTGGCTTTCTAGATCCGTCAATGGGCCGGTCTAGGCCCGTTCTGAGTGGGTTAGAAAATGAACGAAAGCTCGCTCAGGGGTCCCTTCTATGTTTAGGAAATTATTGACATGGTCGCTTTTGTTATATTATTTTAGGGTAAATTACATTACGGATTGGGATCCTCTCCTAAGGAATAGTATTTTTTAAGAGCTCCTAATGCATCTCAACCATTCATTGCATAGGACCTCCTCGTTTTTTGTGCTCATACACAAAATCAAAGGTTGAGATGCATTAGGAGATCTTAGGAAACACTATTCCTTAGGAGAGGATCTCAATCCTTTACAGTAAACCCAGAAAACTTTCAACATTTCGCAGTAAATCACTAAGCACTTCTAAAATCGCGTTAAACCCTCAATAACTATTGGTCTCAAGAAAATTTCCAATAAGTTTCAGTATTTTGTAGATAATCCCCACGATGATAGTAGTCCATATTTGGGATCTAAGTATGTCACCAATTCAAAATGTGGACTAACATGGTCATGGGGGTCATATGCAAAATGCAGAAATTTACTGAGGATTTTCTACAATTCCAATAGTTATTGGGAAGTAAGTGTGATTTTAAAAGTTTTGGGGTTTCCTGCAAAATGCTGATGATTTTTTTGGGGTTTGTGTAACAGGACTATAGTGCTACTGGTACTGAAATTATAACAAAAAAAAGTCAATGCACTGTGATGTCGAGGGAAGGTGACTGGTTGAGGATTGAAAGTTTAGAAAAATGTTGGATTCTTGTTTAGGAAAGATGTCTACGTTAACTTAAATTAAAAAATCAGAACAATGTTGTTCTTGTGTAGGAAGAAAGATAGTAACTAAGACGTTAATTCGCTCCAAAAAATAAAAATAATAATAACTAACGTTAATATAGATACAACATATGATAGAGTTGACGATACGGCAAATAAAAGTATGGAATATTCATAATCTTTGATGCTTATGGATAGCTGTAGCAAAATATAGGCCTAATTGCATGTGATACCTTTGGAGTTTCATCTTGTTTTGACTTTTGACATCCCAATAGGCCTGTCCAAAACGAGCCGGCTCTGGTTTTCGGGTTCGGGCCGGACAAAATACTTTAGGTCGGGCCTACGTCAAATCTGACCCGTCCTAATTTTTTAAATTTTTTATTTTGCAAAAAATTACTAAAAAATTAGATTTTTTGTAAAAAATATGGAATTTAGTAGTAATTAAAATATGAGAAATTATGACAAAAATTTTATTTTATTATTAATCACTAATAATTATACAATTAATAAACTTTATAGAAATTAAAATAATAAAAAATAGATTCTTTATTATTAATACTAACAATTATAACTTTTTTTAGGAAATTGTCTCATCATAATAAATGAGTACATCCCAACTAAGTTAGCACCTACTCATCTATATCACTATCATTTGTAACTATTTTTAAAATAATTTATCATAGCCTTATAGTTAAAAAATAAAAAATATAAATTATAAATAACTTTCTACTCTTTATCTCCTATCATCAATTCATTAAGTCTTCTTCAATGCTAGGTATCCAGTTGATGTATTGAGTTCTCTTCTTGTACTTACACTAATCTTGTAGGCACATTACCACATGTACGATAGATAAATCCAGTGATGTTCTGTGATCGTCGATCAAATGTTCTAATGTGCTGAAGGTGAATTTCGAAGCTACAGTAGAAGCATGTACTGTTAGTAAGTCATGAGACATGATGAAAAATATATGATATAAAACTGTTCCATGTGCTCTCCACCATTGCAAAATGTCGAAATCAATATTATTTTGAGGTTTAAATAAAGGCGCAGCTAAATATTGTTCAATTTTAGAAATTTTCCTTGATGATCCTAATCTATGGTTACTACCCGTACCTATTAGCCTCTCTATCATCCTTTGCCTGTCAAAAAACTTATCTTTGTCCCGTCTAGAGCTTGTAAAACCCCTAAATTGAGACGCACTTACACCATATCTACCTACATACTCATCAAATATTCTTTGAAAATAATATTTAATAGTGTTATGATGAGTAATAACAGTCATGTTGACCGTTATCGATTTCCATTACCATGTTCTCATATAAAGAATTCAACAATTGGAGATTAATATCCTTCAAGCATCGATCAATAAAATTCTCAAACCAAAAATAATAGGAATAGATCTAAAATATTTACTAACTTCGCTTTCCATTTCAAAAATCATGTTTGAAAAATAATTATTCATGTGATTAGTATTAAAAAAAGTTTGTATATTTAAAACTTGTAAAGTAACTTAAGTAATACAACCAAATAATAACATAGCAGTTTCATAAAAATTTTGTAACATTTCTTTTATACAACTTATAATTGCACATTCATCATCAGTTATTTCATGCATACTACCAGAACCAGATGCAGAGCTAGAACTAGAAGTATAGAAAGCAACAAAATTATTTATAATTTATGTATACTATATTACTATATTTAACATTACATAGGTGAATTTCACCTGTGGTCAACATCTTTTGAAATTAACTTAGATTTTATAATTTTTTTTCTATACAATTGTTTTCATTTTTCAATCTTTGTTCAGAAGCATTATGAGCATAAGCTATACCTTGACTTTTCCTATAGTTGGTTTAATTTCATAAAATGCACTTTGAACTATTAAATTTAAAATATGATACATGCATCTAATATGAAAAATATCATCCTGACATGGCAATAGTAAAGATGATTTGATATAATCTATAGCTACATTATCATTGCTTGCATTATCTAGTAAAAGAGAAAATATTTTTTTAGAAATTTCTAATTTTGAAAATCTTCCAATATTAAATTTACAATATTTATAGTAGTGTGTTCAAATGAAATAAAAAATAACTTTTTTAAATATTTTGCCAAGTGTCATTAATCCAGTGTGCTATATATATAAATAACCAGTTTGTGCTCTAAATGTCCAAAAATCAAAAGTTAGAGAAAATTTACAGTTCAAGCTTTAAAAATAAGAAATGGTTTTTATTTTCTTCCTCGTGATAATATTTTAAAATATCACATTGACAAGTTTGATGAGAAGTTTTTTGAAATGCGGGATAAAAAACATCTTTAATCATATCTTCAAATTCATCATCGTCTACTAATTTAAAAAGAAGGTTTTTAAGAATAATAAACTTGATGATACATTTTCTGGCTTTAATTACGTCGTAGTTCTAAGAATCGAGGCTTTAATTGAGAGAGCAGAGATTCGTGAATGTCACCTTAAGACATTGCTTGAACTCTATTGTGTTTTTCTAAATGGCATTTGAGGTGGTTAGTGTCACTCTTATGATGAGCTTCAAAGGTATGGCCACATAACGCGCATGTGGCCTTTTAGGTGAGAAGTTTGCTGTGTTGATCTCTGGTGACTTATATCTTCTTAAATAAACCCCACACTTTGGATCTTGACTTTTTAGGAACTCTAGTTGTTGGATCATCACTATTAGATTCGGGATCAACATCAATAGTAGGAGGAGTTGTTGGACTCATTTTGAGAGTTGGATTTTGCCCTTCATAATGAGAGAAGGAAGCCAATGGAATTAGAGAATTAGAGAGTATTAGAATGTGACACCCCCACTTTAGTCCCACCTGGACTAGTGTGAAGAAATGTTAGCGACTTAAATAGAGAAGCCTAATGCATAAAAACAAATAGTGCTAGCATTTTGACAGTGGACTTTAGCAAACATCGAGTTGCTCTCGATGGGTCCCACGGCTTGCACGTGCTAACAACGGGGCGTGACAAAGTGGTATCACAGCAGTTGCCAGCTGGATGTGTGGAGCTAAGTGTTATACGGGATTAAGTGCTACATCGTGTAGATGCGGTGGGAGCCACCTCTAGAGCCTGTAGGAGTCACATCTAGAGTCCACATCGCCTGGTAGTGATACTGGGATATGCCAATTGTCATGTCGTGACGGCGAGGACGTCGTCTTTGTAAGGTGAGATGATTGTGACACCCTCACTTTAGTCCCACATGGACTAGTGTGAAGAAATGCTAGTGGCTTAAATAGAGAAGCCCAAGGCCCAAGAACAACTAGTGCTAGCATTTTGATAGTGGACTTTATCCAACATCGAGTTGCTCTCGGTGGGTCCCACGGTTTGCACACGCCAACGGACCTGTGGGCCCGGGTCATGACAATATCAAACTGTGGATCGCTAAATATCAACTCTAAATCCTATAAATAATTAACCAACAAAGAAATATACACCATCAACATCTCATCCAACAACAAGTCGTATATTTCGTATCGTAGTGTCTCATGCTACCCTCGAGTAGGTAGTACGGAAACAAAAGTACAATCATGTGAAAACCTCGTCAAAGTATACACCGTCACATAAGAAAGTCAAGTATTGGACTACGTTCAAAAATAGTAGTCATCTGAGTTATAGGCTTCCTAAATATGTAGAGTGTAGTCGTCCGCAGTATCATGCGGCTCATGGACTAGCACACTCGGAGTGCAGTCGCTCGCTATATCATACGGTACACGGACATACGCACTCAACACCGAAACAATGATGTATCATGGAGTGTAGTCGCCCGCATTCTCATTGCGGTACAAAAAATCGCCAGCTGCCGATCGGTTGACCAATCTTTAGGGTTAGTTGACCGACCAGCACAATACGAGCATAGGTACATCGAGCGAAATAATCCAAACAAGAAAACCTTCATGTATATACCTTGTAGCTCAAATTGTAAACTCCTAACAATAAGAGAGGGTTTTAGTACTTAGGAAATTACAACACGAGCATAGGTACGTCGAGCGAAATAATCCAAACAAGAAAACCCCATGTATATACATTGTATCTCAAATTGTAAATCCATAAATACCAAACCCAAAATCTAATACATGAATAATAATATAAGAAATACTAACCCATCTCAGAACTTAAATATCATGTCATGTCACAACCCACATAAGTGTCATGCCCAGCCTATGTAAGTATAAGTGTTATACTCAAGGTATTAACAGGTGTCCAACACATGAACTAAAACTAGATGTAGTGGATGTCCAACACATGGACTGCATATGTAAATTGCCCAACACATAGACTAAAAATGAATGTCCAACATATCGACTGAATGTGATAAATACCCAACAAATGGACTACACATAATAATTACCCAACACATGGACTAATTAATGCAATATATGAAAAGATGTATATCCACAAATTTTACACGTGTCTCGGTGTGCAAATCTAAACTCATGTCCGTAAGTCATCTCACATATAGAGATACAAAATAAACATAAATTTCTAATATCAGATATTCGAGGCGACTCCTCGTTCACATAGAAGCACGCAATGACAATAAACATGTCCAAACAGTTTTGGTTAAACAGAAACAACCCAAACAGATCCAAACTGAGGAAAAACTAGAATTTTTCTTATCAGTCGACTCATGAGTCAACTGGGATCATCGGTCGACTCATTGGTCGACCTGACAGACAAAAAAGAAGAATAGTTGTAGATTTCCCATCAGTCGACTCATAAGTCGACTGATAAGTCGACTGGTTGGTCGACTGAGCAGACGAAAATATCAGTTTTCGTGCACATGATGTCTATTTGCAAAATTATCATATCCAGGCATAATACCATTGTTTTCGTCAAAAGTTGCCTTCATCATTGATTTCATTAAAACTTCAATCGTTACAAATGAATTCAAATAACAAAGAATTAAAAATTACAACTTTCTTAAAAATAAACACAAGATCCATTTATCGTCTCTTGCTTGCGTGGGTCTTTAGCCTGTGACGGGGACGTCGATATCCGTGGACCACCGGGCAATCAGATCTGATCCAGAAAAATCGGGCAGAGCTTCGTCGATCCGTGAGGAGATCTAGAAACTTGAAGCGCCTATCTCGGATAAAGCGAGATATTTACTCTTCTTAGGATTACCGACGAGGGGTAATACTAAGGAACGAATGGGGTGATGAAGATCTGAAGAAGAACTCTCCTGTGTTGAGATGCTCGATCACTCTTCACTACAGCAGGGCTTCGCCAATCCTCTCCAAAAATCCAGATCCTCCAAAAGTGAGGCCTAAGGCTCCTATTTATAGGCATGAGGGATCATGGAGCGGTCACAAACAAACTCAGGGCGTAAATCAGCGCCTAGACACCCCTGGGGTGTTTTGACTTTCCCGAGACACCCCGGGTGTCCCAGTTCAGCCTGAGACGCTCCGTTACACTTGTTTGATTATTTCTGCCGTAAATTCTTCGTTCAAACTCGGATTTGAATGATTCCAAGTGCGTTGAAAGCCTGACGAAGAGTTCTATCCACTCCAATGGTTGGATTATCTGTAGAATGAACGAGACATGAAGGATGTTGTTCCTTTTGTAAACATCGCAGGGCTCCCGATTAGCCCGTGCCTTCGTTATTCCGAAATTCTATCAGCTCACGTAGTTCGTCGATTTACTTCAAGCATTTACCGACGTCAATCGAACTCCTGTGAACCAGATAGTGACGTTCATTGTCATTCCTTAACACTGAGCTATTCGTGGAGACCTATAGGCAATTTTCGATGCCTACAGATACCCCCTCCAAAGCGTTCCGGCCTCGTTTCTTTTATAGAAGAGGCTGGAACACTTTGGATGTGATTAATCCAGCCTTCAGTCGGCGTGGAGGACCTGCAGTTAGCTTCAACTCTTGGCTCTTTCGATTTTTGGTCTATTCGATGCTTTGACGAATAACCAAAGTTCTTCCGGCGCTGCGTTTATCGCCTGGCCGTCGTCGGAGTCTCGAGTTTACCACCAGTGAGTTGAGTTTGGCTCGTATCATTGAGTTGACTTTGAAATGACTATCTTTGTCACATCGTGCTGACTTAGGATTTCAGATCACCGTATGTTGACTTTTTGTCACAACGCGTTGACTGACGTTGGCCTAAGGTTACGCATTGACCAGCGTTGACCCTAGGGTTTTGACGTTGAGTGTTCTCGCAACGCGCTGAATGGCGTTGACCTAGGGTTACGCTTTGACCGGCGTTAACCCTAGGGTTTCGAATCGTCGAACATTGTCGCAACGCGTTGAATGGCGTTAACCTAGGGTTACGCGTTGACCGGCGTTGACTCTAGGGTTTCGAATCGTCGAACGTTGACTTTTGGTCGCAACGCGTTGAATGGCATTGACCTAGGGTTACGCGTTGACCGACGTTGACCCTAGGGTTTCGAATCGTTGAACGTTGACTTTTGGTCGCAACGCGTTGAATGGCGTTGACCTAGGGTTACGCGTTGACCGGCGTTGACCCTAGGGTTTCGAATCGTCGAACGTTGACTTTTGGTCGCAACGCGTTGAATGGCGTTGACCTAGGGTTACGCGTTGACCGTCGTTGACCCTAGGGTTTTGAATCGTCGAACGTTGACTTTTGGTCGCAACGCGTTGAATGGTGTTGACCTAGGGTTACGCGTTGACCCTAGGGTTTCGAATCGTCGAACATTGACTCTTAGTCGCAACGCGTTGAATGGCGTTGACCTAGGGTTACGCGTTGACCGTCGTTGACCCTAGGGTTTCGAACGTCGAATGTTAACTTTCGGTCGTAATGCGTTGAATGGCGTTGACCTAGGGTTATGCGTTGACCGGCGTTGACCCTAGGGTTTTGAATCGTCGAACGTTGACTTTTGATCGCAACGCGTTGAATGGCGTTGACCTAGGGTTACGCATTGACCGTCGTTGACCTAGGGTTACGCGTTGACCGGCGTTGACCCTAGGGTTTTGGATCGTTCGGCGTTGATTAGTGTGGAACTCGTCGAAATATCCAACAACCGGCAAAAAATCGGCAAATTCGGGCTTCGAAAAGGGTTTAGGGGTCAAAATTGGGTTAAGACAACCCGGGGGTGTCTTGGCCAAAACCGTGGTCCCCCCCTTTTGGCTTTTCTTCTTTTCATTTTTTTTGTTTCCCCCTCTTTCCAAAATTCAAAAAGATTCTTTCCCAACTCTTTCTTCTTCTACTCTCTATCCCTCCACCATTGTTTCTTTTCTTTCAAGAATCCTTAACCCATCAATCCCTCCCCTTAAAATTCGGATTTTTGTGTGCACCCATTGGCCGAAAATTTTCCACTCAAACTAGGGCTTCTTCCTCCATCTTCAAGCTCAAGTCTTGGCTCTTGGAGTTGGGGTTTTCAAGCCTCTTGATTTGGGTAAGTTACTCCTCAAAACACTCTCATTTTTTGATAAAGATTGAATCTTTATGCTTGTAGTAGATGTATGCCATGAATTTTTTTTATGCCAAGATTATATCTTTTTGCTCTAATGAGTTAAGATTCATGAGAAAGATGGGGTTTTGACAATGGGTTGTGTGTATGGACCAAAATTTGGGTGTTTTGTGCAAAAGAGGCAATATGCCCGAATTTGAGGGGTTTATTTGCAAAAGGACTGAAATTTAGGGTTGAAATTTATAGGGGTTTTCATGCAAAATAGGACTGAAATTTGGGATTAGAATTTCACACCCATTTGGCCAAACTTTTGAGAGGCGCTTGTATGCAAAGAATCAATGTTTGTTTGAGGGGTTTATTTGCAAAAAGCAACCCACAAAGTGTAGAGGGGTTTATTTGTAAAAGGACTGAAATTGCAAAAGTTTAGACCACAAACCTATGACCAAAGTTTTGATAAAGGCATGCGGAAACTAAACCAAAAATTATGGAGGGTTTTTTTTGCAAAATTGGCTAAATTTTACAAAAGGGTTTATTTGCAAAATTAACCAGAATTGTGGGGTACCGGGGGTGCTTTATGATCAGATATGATGACCATGACCCAACTCGAGCGTGTCCTTGACTCGAGTTTAGTCTCGGACACGAGGGGTATTTTGGGTATTTCACCAAAATTTACCGCAAAGTGACAATCATTGTTTTGTATGCACGAAATTTGTAGGTTTAATTAGACTTCAACTACATAATCCTATCTATTCATAGGACTTTAGTTCAAGTTCTTAATTTCCCTTTTTTAATTTCGTGTATTCATGTTTTAGATTGTTCCTGACTTGCTGCTTTTCATTGCAGATTTTCAATGTCTCCACGTCGACCTCGACTTCGTAGGAGTCGTTCCCATTCGCAGCACAGCGAGGAAGAGGTTCCCGCGGCATCTTCTCCAGCGGCCTCTTTCTTCGGGGGTGAGAATTTATATTTTCTGTATCCCTGACTGACCCCTTCGCGGGTCATGAAGGAAGAACCGACACCCTCCTTCGCGGGGGTTAAGGTTTCGGACTTGTTTTGCTTAGCCAATTCAAGTCTTCGGATATATTGGGGCGATCTCGTGTCGTCTTACACCTTACAGGTCGGTGTGCGTTATCACGCTATCTACGTGATGACGCATACCGTCCTCCCGGTGTAGGACACTCGAAATCGTCTCTCCAATCATCCCGTGAATAATCTCATCTCGCCTTTATGAGATGGATTTTCTGATTCTATCCTTATGCTTTGTTGCAGTCGAGTTCCCCACGGGCAGCCTCCCTCATCATGCCCCTACTGGTTGTAGCAGGGAAGTCTTCTCTTCGGCTTCCATCAGGCAGGTCATTGGTCCACTCCCTCAGTTCGACAGAGATCGTTCTGACGAATCCTGTCGTTTGATACGGGATGGAGGGCGTCATTGTTTACGCCAGCTTATTACAGATGCTCCCCTTACTGCGGACTCTACCTCTACTGAGGATCACACTGAGGAGATCACACTGAGGATCCTGCTACATTGACTCTTACCGAGGAGCACTGGCTGAATCTCGACGAAGGAGCTCTCTTGTACATTCCCTCCATTCCTCGTCAATATTCTTTCACTCATTTGGAGGGACAGGCCGTGGAGCGACAGATGTCTTGGCACCTTACTGACGACGCTGAGCGAGTTTAGTGTGGATATGTCTCTCATCACAAGACTCCTGGTCCTGGTGGGTATCATCATATTCGTGGTCTTCGACCGGGGATCATGGGTCTTGACACTGCACCCCCAGGCGAGGTGTCAGCAACTGCTCCTACCGTGAGGAATCGTCTGGCTCATCTTGGAATAAGGTTACCTCCATCAGATTATAGATGCTATGGTTGGGTTTCCTCACTAGCCAAGGGATGGTGGACACGCATGACCAGTTACGTCTTGGGGCGCTGAGAGAAGGATTTGAAGAGCAGTGGATTGTACGCACCCATACGAGCCACCATGCACGGACTCCCAGTCAGCTGCCGCCACTTCTTGGCGTTGCTAGAGACATATATGCCTGACAGTAACATATTTTTGACCAGCGGCGGAGAGTTAGGGTTGGCCTTACATGTGATGTATCAGGTTTCTGGTCTTCCGATGGGGGATTGTCCATATCAGGAGTACTTTTCTTCGAACCAGTAGTTAGGGTGGTTGAAAAAAGATAATCCCGATATGTATGATACTCTTTGGGACCTCACTTGTCACTATCATACCTCCTTACTCCAGACTTCTCCTCTAGCGAAGAGGAAGAAACAGATCAGCTTGAAGCAGTTTGCTGCTTATTTGTTCCAGAATTTGGAGGGTGATTCCAACGGGCCCATTCGTGAGTTAGATGTCTTGATCCCTACCACCATTAATGAGTTGATGGAGAAGGTTGAGGCTCGTTCTTACACCATTGCCCGTGCTGAGGGAGCTTTTCCTGCTGGAACTAAGTTTCGTTTGTTCCTCCGTCGTGCACAGAAGTCTATTGAGCCCCGATCTCTACTGGCAGGCTACCTTGCCCTCTGGTTGAAGAAATGTGTTGTTCCGTACCAGTTTTTAGACGCCTTGCCTCTCGAGGTACTCTTCCCCGCGGTTCAGCTAGCTTATGGGAGGGAACTTTCTCTGCTCCCAGCGATGGTTGCCAGCATCCATTGCGGGCTTAGGAGTGTGGTCAGTGGTTTTACACAGGTGGGTTCCGAACCATCGACCGAGCTTGCTTGTCCTAAGGTCGAGCTTCCTTATGCGTATCTGATGGCGTGGCTTGTTCTTCACCGTCCTGACTTGATGTCGGCGCCCAGTGCTGTTGATGTCCCCGTTCCTTTCGTGCAGTTGTTGGAGAGGGGCAAGTGGCTCGGGAAAAAATTCAGTGATGTACAATGAGAACTTCAAGTTCGTAAGAGCTGGGAGTTCTTTAAATGTTTTCCTCAGTTTTCGGGTCGCTATGGTGACGTGCTGATTGATGAGGAGAAACCCAGAAGTGACCGGACTGTTCTCGACGTTGGTTGTTTCCGCTGGTTGGTGAACATCCGTGTTGGGTATCTTGTTCTCCGGGTGAAGAATCGATGCCACATAGAGCCTTACCTTCCCTGCCGTTTTGCTCGTCAGTTCGGCTATGACCAACTATATGTTGGGAATCCCAGCCGTGGTTTGAAGGTTGAGGGAGGGCTTATTGATGGCGTACGAGCATGGTTGTGGACTATGGTGGGCTGCACTAGAGCCCATTTTGCTCTTCCCTCATATAGGCGTAAGCCGTTGATCACTTTCCTCAGTTGCAAGTGGTTCCTTTCCGCCCATGAATCCATAGGTGTGAGGAGTCTTTCAGAGTTACAGTCCGAGCACTCGGTCCAGGCCGCTATGATGGCTGCCCGTAAGGCTGAGCTTGCTCAGAAGCAGAGGAAGAGGCATGCCAAATCTCCTCTCTCAAGCAAAGATGATGAAAAGCTCCTTCCTACGGATGATGACGACGAGACTTCTGAGGAGGAATATGTGGATATAGATACCGACCAAGAAGAACTTGATGCAGGTTTGTCATGCTCTTCGATTTTCTTTCTCAACTCCAATTGGTATCAATGAAAGATCTTTGTTCGTTTAATGAAATGACCATTATCACTTTAGGTAGGACAGCTGATGATCATGAGTCGCTCGCTTCTGGTCATACGAGCTCAGGGCCTAACGACCGAGCTCCCACGCATGTTGAGACGTGTGGCAAGTCCGTGCATGACCGACCTGTTGGTTCTAGGAGGGCTGGTACCTCGAAAAGGAAGAAGATCGCTCACAAACCACCCGTCGGCCAGCGTCCTTATGGAGTGGATTTAGGCGACATTGCCGATGGAGAGGAAGGTAACATCTTGTTGTACACATTTTTATTGTTTTAAGGTGATTTACCTTTTGGGATTCATAATCATGCTTTATGTTCCAGGATTCTTTGAAGGGGGCGAACTTCCACCGGATCCGGTATCCCCTAGATCTGATAACATGGATTGCTTCGTGCAGCAGATGTGCGACGCCCTTCATGACGGTTCCCTGGGTATCGATCTAAACATTGATCTTGAGCAGGCGAATAGTGTTGAGCCCACCGTTCCATATTCAGGTATATCTACATCCGATGATACCCTCCTCAACAATATTTGTGATAGTTAAGGAATTCATGACTATTTTGCGCTTTGCTTTCCTTCAGAGTATTTGACGAATCCAAGCGCAGATATTGGGAAAAGAGAATCTTCTGTTCATGCTGTAGGTATTTCTAAGCTTTCCCTTCTTCCTTATTTTCTCATACATATCTCCAACATTTGGGTTGTCCTGCAGATATCGCGATGGAAAAGCCAGCTGAGGACGGAGCCTTTCATGATGTAGGTTTCGAGGAACAGGGGCGTGCTCCTGTACCAAGTTTCTCGAAACCCGACGCCGGATTATTAGCCGACATGCTGGCTGAACAGACTTCCAGAGGGACCGTGAGACCACCCTTTGGGAGTGATTCATTCACAGGTATATATCTGATTCCCTTCATTTATTTTTTTATCTTTTATCTAACTAATGAAGGATTAATATTACAGTACCAGTCATTGGGACTGATTCAGTAGCGATTCCCAGCACATCTAGCTTACCTCGGAGTGACGGACTCACAGGTATGCAGACGATCTTGGATGTCGCACTGCTTTTCATTTATTTGACTTCTTTTGACTAATAGATGAATGCAATCATAGGACCAGCCACTTGGGCCGATACCTTTATGACTCTTGGCATTCCCGACGTATCTGAGGACGATGGGGTTGCCGGTATGCATACAATCTTCTCATCCCGATTTTCCTTATTTGTCTAAATTTCCATTTTGACTAATAAGGGAGTGTAACTATAGGACCGGTCGTTGTGCCTGATACCACTACAGCTTCTGGGACCAATAGTTTGCATAGAAGTGGCGTTTTCCCGCCCTCGCTGAGTGGTATGACCGATTTGCCTACAGGGGTTGATATACCCTCCATGACCACTTTTGCCGTTACTTCGGAGTCTGTCGGACCTCAACCCGAGGGGACCTCCGTCGGCATAGGTATACTCGAACTTTCCCCTCGGGTTTTCTGATTGTATTTGATAATCTCTTAACTTCCCACACTGCTGCTTGCAGGATCTCGATCATCTCTATATGAGCGTGTCCGCACCCTTTTGGCCGATACCGATCCTGACAGAGACATTTTTCGTACCGACCTCGCCCTTTTTACCGTCTTTTTTAACGGCATGATCGATAAACTTCTTCATCGAGGATATCGTTTCGATCAGTTCAGGCGTTCCTTCTCTCGCTACATGATGATGATCAGAGAAGAAGGATATCCAGAGTTAGCCGACTCCTTAACTGCCGATTTTACTGTTCTGGAGTTGAAGATCCGAGAGTTGGAGGAATTGGAGGCTAACGGGGCTTCTTCCTTCGTGTCCTCTCAGCTGGAGCATAGGCTGGCACAGTGGCGCGACCTGAGATCTTCTATCGGATGTGAGCTTCAGTCACATGAGAGTTCCATTGCGCAGCTGATGGCTACCGTGGCGAGGAAGGATACAGCTAGAGCTGAGTTACTCAGCTCTCTGGACTCGAGTCGCGAAGAAGTGGCTAGGTTGAAGGAGGCCTTGAAGCACGCCGAGGAGCCCGTTACTATTATTGCAGATGACCTGGCTGGATTAGAGCGTTCTCGTGAACAAGCACTCGAGAAGCTAGGATCCACACAGGAGAGAGTGATGAAGCTGAAGAGTGAAGCCGTGGAGATCTTGAGCAGTTCTGAAGAGTCTGTCCGGGCTGGTCTGCAAGCAGAACTTGAGCAGAGTTATGCAGATAGACTTTCTAGTTTAAAGTCTCATGTTCTCAGCCGCCAACTGCCTTCGGGTTAATAATCTTTTCATTGTACACTTTGACCTGATGTATTAATCGAGACTCGGCGTTTGATTCCTTTATGATGTTTCCTTATTTATTTTGAAACCAGCCATGATAGTATTTACAGGATTTTTGGCAAACCCCAGCCACCAATGGGTTTAATACGCCTTTACCGATTACCGTTTGGATCGGGCTAGCATGTGAATTATTAAAACCCGTCTCATATGTAACGTTGTGCTAAGAAGAAATTGCTTTTCTTAGACTTAATGCTATGACTTTGAATACATAGACTTAACTGTTTCTTATAGGGAAAAGGTACCCCGCGTCGCGTTTTAGACGACGACTTATCCCTTCTTAGGCTTCGGGATAAAATTCCCCAGGTTTAGACCCTGGTGTCTTCTTCAATCGGTAAAAGACTAAACCGGCTACACGTGTTAGGCATAG
>BQKN01001066.1:126631-137473 GCA_022839385.1 Asparagus kiusianus
TATATATATATAATTGATCTCAAATTGATTACAAACAGATCCATTCATCCCATAATGAAATCAACCATAAAAGAACTCATTTATCATTATTTTTATAATGTTTTCAAATTTTCAGGGTTTTACAACAATCCATAATTTTTATCAATTGCTATTTATTTCAAGCGAATGAAAACTCATTATGTATGCATAAAAATAACTTCATATGCGCAAATCAAATTTTATAATTTTCATGATCTATAACCTATAGTTTTCAATATTGATTTTTGTCAAATTTGGTTCATTTTGAAGGAAAGCAGATTTATCGTGTGTACATCAAAAGTTACTATTTTTATGAGATATAACTCATAATTTTTATCAATTTTTATTTGTATTAAGCGAATGAAAATTTCATATGGGTCATAAAGATCATGATTTTTATGAGATTTAGCCTGATCTTTTATCAATTTTGTCTCATTTAAAATAAAAATAAATTTATTATGTGTACATTAAAATTTGTGATTCTAACAAATGTAAATTTATTATGTGTACATCAAAATTCACTATTTTCATGAGTCATAACCCATAAAATTTTTTAATTTTTGTTCGTTGCAAATAAAAACAAATTTCATATGTATATGTCAAAATTCATAATTTTCATTAGCTACAACTAATGTTTTTTTCAATTTTAGTTCATTCTAAATGAAGGCAAATTTGTTATGTGCATATACAAATTTATGATTGCTATAAGCAATAACTAATGGGCTTTGATTATTTTTTTTTGTTTTCAACAAATACAAATTTTATATGTGTATATTAGTATTCATGATTTTTAACCTATAACCCATGATTTTTATCAAATTTTGTCTATTTCGAGCAAATACAAATTTACAATATGTGCGTAAAATCAAGATTTTTATGAGCTATAACTCATGATTTTCATAAAATTGGTTCATTTTGAATGAAAACAAATTTATTGTGTGTACATCAAACATTGTGATTTACATGAGCTATAAGCTATTTTGAGCGCGTGCAATTTTTTTATATTTACATCAATAAATGATTTTTTATGGGCACCAACATTTTTTGTCAATTTTGGTTCATTTTGAATGAAAGCAAATTTATTTTGTGAACATTAAAATTTATAATTTTTATAAATTATAACTCGTGATTTTTATAGAATTTTTTGTTTGCTTTGAGCGAATGCAAATTTATTATGTTACATCAAAATTTGTGATTTTTATGACCTAGAACTTATGATATTTGTCAAATTTGGTCTTTTTGAATGAATGCAAGTTTATTGTGAGTACATCATAATTTGCTATTTTATGGGTTATAGCCTAAAAATTTTGTCAAATTTCATTCATTTTTAGCAAATGCAAATTTACTATATGTACATTAAAATTTACAATTGTCATTAGCAATAAACTAAGCCAAGGTTTTTGAATAACGTTTGTTCATCCCGAATGAATACAATTCTCATACGTGTACATTAAAATTTGTGATTTTCATAAGGTATAACCCGTGATTTTTGTCATGTTTGCTTATTTTGACTAAACGCAAATTTGATGTGTACATCAAAAGTCATCATTTTTATGAGCTATAACATGTGTTTTTTATTAGTTTATTTTATTTTGAATAAACAAAAATTTATTACGTGCACATTAAAATTTATGATTGTAACAAATGCAAATTTATTATGTGTACATCAAAATTCATGATTTTCTCATAAATGATAACAAATTTCATATGTGAACATTAAAGTTCATAACTCTAATGAGCTACAGTCTCTGCTTTTTATCAATTTTGGTTTACTTTGAATGAATGCAAATTTATTATTTGTGTTGATGCTAATAATCAAACAGATAACATAATGGGGGAGAGGTTGATTAGGGTAGGGGGCCGTTAACTTCTCCGAATATCTGATTTTGAGTTAAGTAGATTTAGCCTGCACAAATAGTAATTCTTGAGAGGACAAGGGTTAGTTCCCCTGTTGTTCCTCCGACGATCAAGTCAGTTGATGGACTTAAGTGGGAAAATGATGAACTGTGTGAGTTCTGAAGTGTAGTGTAGTAGAATTGTCAGATATTGCCCTCTCTTGATATTTAGAATAGTACCTAGCTCTATTTATAGTGGTGAAAAAAGTCTAGAATGATAATATCGGCTGAGCACAGGATAGCGGCAAACGAGTATGGCATGGCGGCTACGTCAGTACCTACTTTACAAGTGTTGGTCAATGAGTGGAGGAGAGGTCACCTTAGCATTTTATGTGAAGTGATTGGAGGCATGACGATGCCAACATGATCCAATGTGTCATGAAGACTATCGGGGCTAGAGGTATGATTATACTTGTCAAATATTAAATGTAATGCTGGCGTGGTGTCAGGGAGAGAGGCTCGAGGTTGAAGTCATCATTTAGCTTGGTCAAGAAGTAACACCTTTCGAATTGACCCCGCGAGGCGTCGACTAATTGGTCGAGTGGGCTCGTAGTAAGTCGTCTTCGACAAGAGGACCGACAAGTACCGCCCTTCGAGTCGATCTAAGGGGATGTCGAGTCGGCTAAGTCGGGATTCTTGGTGCTCCTGACCATCAATTTGATTTGACTGGTGCATGTAGGGGGACACCTGTCCGTTGTTAGCAAATGGCCGTACTTTGGCGACTGAGAACACCATAACAATTTGTACATCAACATTCATGATTTTCATGAGCTAGTTACTATTTTTTATAATATATTTTTTATTTTGATCAAATATAAATTTTATATATGTACATTAACTCTTACGATATCTATGAGCTATAGCCGATGATTTTTTTTTCAAATTGTAACTATTTTAAGCAAATGGAAATGTATTATCTTTGGAAAACTATGATTTTTATTAGCTATAACATATGTTTTTTTATCAAATTTTGTCCATTTGAACAAAAGCAAATTTAGTGTGTACATCAAACTTTGTGATTTTCATGAGCTATGACCCCTTTATCAATTTTTACTTGTTTCGTGTGCATGCAAATTTATTATGTGTATATCAAAATTCAAAGTTTTCAAGAGCCATAATCCATAATTTTTGTTTTTGTTTTCATTTTGACAGAATATAAATTTATTACGTGCACCTTAAAATTCATGATTTTTCATTATTTACTACCCATGGTTTTTGCTAATTTTTATTCATTTCAAATGAATGAAATTTCATATGTATACATCAAAAGTTATAATTTTCATGAGCTATAACCTATGCTTTTGTCAATTTTGGTCATTTTGAACTAATACAAATTAATTATGTGTACTTAAAAAGTTATAATTTTCATGAGCTATAACCCATGGTTTTTCAAAATTTTATGAGCCATAACTGATTATTTATATGACCTACAACATGTATTTTTTTTTTTGTCAATTTTGGTTTGTTTTAGGTGACAAAATATATGTTATGTATACATCAAAATTTGTTATTCCAATGAATGTAAAATTATTATGGGAACATTAAGATTTATGGTTTCCATCAGTTATAATTCACAATTTTTATTAATTTTTGTTCATTTCAAAAAATTGGAAATTTTATGTGCACATCGAAAGCCACAATTTTCATGAGCTACAACCCAAGTTGTTTGTCTCTTTTGGTTTATTTCGAATGAATGTAAATTTATTGTGTGTATTTAAAAAAATTTATGATTTTTATGAGTTATAACCCATGATTTTCAATAATTTATGTTCGTTTCAAACAAATGCAATTTTCATATTTGTACATCAAGCTTTCCTATTTTCATGAGTTGCAACTCACGATTTTTATAAAATTTGAGTCATTTTGAGTGAATGCAATTTTATTATGTATACATTACGAATCATGCTTTTTATGAGCTATAACTCATGATTTTTATTGATTTTAGTTCATTTTTAATAAATGCAAATTTAGTGTGTGTGTATATATATCAAAATTTATGATTTTCACGAGCTATATCTCACAATTTTTGTTAATTTTTATTTATTTTGAGAAAATAAAAATTTAATATATGCATAAAAAATATTATTTTTATGAGTTATAACCCATGATTTTGTTCATTTTAAATGAAAGTAAATTTATTACGAGTACATCAAAATTTATAATTCCAACCGACACAAATTATTATGTGTATATAAAAATTTTCTATTTTCATGAGTTATAGCCCTTTTTTCCTCAATTTTTATTTGTTTCAAATGAAAATAAATTTCATATGCTTACATCAAAATTCACAATTTTTATGCACTATAGCAAATGGTTTTTATCAATTTTGATTCATTCTAAATAAATGTAAATTTTATATGTGTATATAAAAATTAGTAATTTTCATGAGCTCTAGCTAATGATTTTTGATAATTTTTTATTCATTTTTAACAAATACAAATTTCATATATGTACATTATTTTTTTATTTTTATAACATATTAGCTATGTTTTTGTCAAATTATACCTTTTTTGAGGGAATACAAATTTATTATATGTGCATCAAATGGTATGATTTTGATGAGTTATAATCCATAAATTTCATCAAATTTGGTTCATTTGAATGAAAGAAATTTATTGTGTGCATCAAAATTAACAATTTTTAAGAGTTATAATTTATTTTTTATAAAAATTTATTTATTTTGAGTGCATGGAAATTTATTATGTGTATATCAAAATCCACGACTTTTCATGAGCACCGATAGTTTTTTTCAATTTTGATTTGTTTTGTACGAAAAAAAATTAGAATTACATCAAAATTTATGATTTTCATGAGTTATATAATTCACAGTTTTTTTATTAATTTTTATTTATTTTGAGTGCATGCAAATTCGTTATGTGTACATTAAATTTGGTGATTTTTATGAGCTATAATCTATGATTTTTGACAATTTAGGTTTGTTTTGAATGAATGCAAATTAATTGAAAGTACATCAATATTTATGATCTTTATGAGCTATAACTCATGAATTTTGATATTTTTTTTATTTATTTGAACAAAATATAATTTTATCGTGTGTACATCAAAATTCATGATTATCATTAGTTATAAACCAAGTTTTATAGAAAAATTGTTCATCTTGAATGAAAACATTTCCATACATACCCCAAAATTTATGATTTTTATGAGCTATAATCCATGATTTTTTGTCATTTTTTATTCATTTTGCGTGAATATAAATTTAATATGTGTGCATAAAAAATCATGATTTTTATGAACTATAACCTATCCTTTTTATAAATATTGGTTTGTTTCAAATAAAAGAAAATTTATTATGTGAACATCAAATTTTACGATTTCAACAAATTAATTCTATTAGGCTAAATTATGAAATTGGTATTAAAAGTAGTATCTAATGACCAGATTGATATTAAATTATCTCGGTGACAACAAGACATTTAAACTTACGCGATGAAACAAATAGGCTCGAAAATGAATTTTTCGGCAACTTCCGGCAACCACTCATGTAATCAGTCACATGATGCTTATGTGGCATATTTATGATAACATGGATTGCTTGAGCTCAAGTAATAAAGAGCCACCAATTTAAAGGAAGAAGATGAAGAATGAGCCCCAAATTTGAAAAAAAATCCATCTTTTTTCCCTAATTTGAAAATCTCTCTTTCTAATGGGTTGAATGAGGATAACAGTTATCACGTCATCACAAACATGCCACTTAAGCACATGTGGCAGATTATCTGAGTGGTCACCAAAAAAATGATCGAAAAATTTAGTTTTGGGCATATTTGTCTCATTGTGTAAGTTTAAATACATTGTTATTGCCGGAGGTAATTTTAACACATTGTTGGTCATGTGGTACTTCTTTTAATGCCAATATGGTAATTTAGCCAATTTTATTATGTATATATCAAACTTTAGATTATCATGAGGTATAGCACATGATATTTACCAAATTTATTTCGTATCAAAAAGATATCAAATTTCATGTGTACATAAAAATTCACGATTTTCATAAGCTATACAACCCATGTTTTTTTGTCAATTTTGGTTCATTTCGAATGAATAAAAATTTACTATGTACTTTAACATTTGTGATTTTTTAATCTATAACCCACTATTTTTAATAATTTTTGGTTTTTATGTAAAAATACAAATTTGACATGTGTAAGTTAATTCTTGCTATTTTTTATGTGCTATCCATGATTTTGTCAAATTTTATCTATTTTGAGGGAATGCAAATAAATTATGTGTGCATCAAAAATCTTGATTTCTATGAGCTATAACTTATAATTTTTATCAATTTTGGTTCATTTTGAGCTAAAGTAAATTTATTGTGTGTTCATCAAAATTTATAATTTTCATGAGCTATAACACACGATTTTTGTTAATTTCTACTTTTTAGAGCACATACAAATTTATTATATGTACGTAAAATTCACGATTTTCATGAGCTATGACCTATAATTATTGATTATTTTTTAATTTTGAATGAATGCAAAGTTAGTATATGTGCATAAAATTTATGATTTTCATAAGCTATAACTCAAGAAATTTTGTTACTTTTTCATCATTTTGAACAATTATTTTGTATACAAAATTCATTGGCTTCATCAGCTATAAACTATAATTTTTGTCAGCTTGAGATCCTTTTGAAGGAATGAAACTTTATAGTACATCAGAATTTATGATTTTTGTGGGTGATAAATCATAATTTTTTTATCAATTTTGGTTTGGTTTGAGCAAATGAAATTTATTATGTATACATCAAATTTTTTTTTATTTTCATGAGCTTAACCCATAAAATTTTCTAATTTTAACTCATTTTGAATTAATGAAAATTTATTTTGTGTGCTATAAATTCAAGAGCTATAATCCATTATTTTTAACAAGTTTTCTCATTTTGAATTAATGCAAAATTATTATATTTAAATAAAAATTCATTATTTTATGACCTATAATCCATGATTTTTAAGAATTGTTGTTTTTTTGAATGAATACAAATTTCATACACGTGCACAAATATTTTTTATTTTCATGAGCAATAACCCACAATTTATGTGTACATCAAAATTCTGATTACGCTGAGCACTTATGAATTTTGTTAGTTTTCATTCATTTTGGACAATATAAATTTATTATGTGTACTTCAAAACTCGGGATTTTCATAAGATGTAATCCATGATTTTTACCAATTTTACGTTATTAGAATGAATACAAATTTATTATGAATACATTAAATTTTGTGATTTTCATGAGCTATAAACTAAGATTGTGTAAACTTTGGTCCACTTTGAACGAATACAAATTTTTTATGAATACAGCAAATTTTGCACTTTGCATGAACTATATAGTCCTTGAATTTTGTCAAATTTTGTTCAATTTGAAAAATTACAAATTTATTATGTGTACATCAAAATTCACAGTTTTTATAAGCTATAATCCATAATATTTTGCTAATTTTACTTATTTTAAACAATTACATTTTTATTATGTGTACATCAAAATTCATAATTTTCATTAGCTATAACCCACTATTTTTTTTAATTTTTTGTCGTTTCGAGTGAATACAAATTTTAAACATGTACAGTATAATTTGCGATTTTTATGAGCTATAAGCTGGGTTTCTTTCAAGAGAATGCAAATTTATTATAGATACATTAAAATTTAAGTTTTTTAGGATCTATAACCCATGATTTTTGTCTATTTTTGTTCATTTCCAACAAATAAAAACTTATTATGTATACAACAAAATTAACATTTTTCATGAGCTATAAGACAAGGTGTTTGTCAATTTTTTTCATTTTAAACAAATATAAATTTGTTATGTATACATCGAAATTCACAATTTTCATAAGCAACAACCCATAATTTTTTTTAAAAAAATCATTTTGAATGATAACAAATTTCATGCGTGTTCATCAAAATTTATGTTTTTCATGAGTATAGCTCATTATTATTGTTAATTTTTGTTCATTTCTAGTGAATGCAAATTTATTATGTGTGCATTAAAAATTATGATTGTTATAAGCTATAATCCATATTTTTTCCAATTTTGATTCATTTTGAACAATAGAAAATATATTGTATGTAAATCAAAATTTATGATTTTTATGAGCTATACATCAAGATTGTTGTTAATTGTCATTCATTTCAAGCAAATGCAATTTTTTATATGTATACATGGAAAATCTTGATTTTTATGAGTTATAACCCATAAAACTTTCATAATTTTTGTTTATTTTCAATGAATAAATTCTTTTGTACATCAAAATTTACAATTTTCATAAGTTATAATCCAAAGTTTTTAATATTTTTATTCGATTTAAACAAATAGAAGTTTCATAAGTATACATCAAAATTCATGATTTTCATGAGCTGCAAACCATGATTTTAGTTAATTTTTGTTCGTTTTGAACAAATACAAGTTTAATATGCATACAAAATTTATGATTTTCATGAGGTGTAAACCATAAATTTTATTATGATTTTTATCGACTTTTTCTTGTTAGATGTAGATGCAAATTTATTATAAGTGTGTCAAAAATCATGATTTTTATAATCTATAATCCATGGTTTCTGTCTTGTTCATTTTGAACTAAAGAAAGTTTGTTGTGCGTGCATCAAATTTTGATTTCCCTTTGCTATAACCCATTATTTTTGTCAACTTTTGTTCGTTTCATGCGGATGCAAATAGAATGTGTATGCATAAAAAATTATGACTTTATGAGTTCTAACCCTGATTTTTATCAATTTTATTTTGTTTTGAACAAAAGTAGATTTATTATATGCACATTAAAATTCACGATTTTCATAAGCTACAATCCATGTTTTTTTTTTGTCAATTTTGGCTTATTATAAATGAATACAAATCTATTGTGTATATATCAAAATTTATGATTGTCATGAGCTAAAACTCATTGTTTTTGATAATTTTTGTTCATTTCAAAGAAATACAAATTTCATATGTATTCATGAAATATCATGATTTTTATGAGCCATAAAAATAATTTTTATCAATTATTATTAATTTTAAATGAAGGCAAATTTATTTTGTGTACATCAAAATTCACAATTTTATGTGTTATAACCCACCTTTTTTGATAATTTTTGTTTATTTTGAACGAATGCAAATTTATTATGTTTATATCAAAGTTTTGATGTTCATAAGTTATAACATAAATTTTCTCAATTTATGTTCATTGTGGACGATTGTAAATTTGTTATGCATACATCAAAATTCACATTTCATGAGCTATACTCTGCGAATTTTGAAAAATTTGTTGGTTTTGAATGAATATAAATTTATTTTGTGTACATCAAAGTACACGATTTATACAAGCTGTAAACCACCGGTATTGAGAATTTTTGTTCATTTAGACCAAATAAAAATTTCATATGTGTACATCAACATTTTTAATTTTTATGAGCTATAAACCATGATTTTTGTTAATTTTTGTTCATTTCTAGATATGCAAATTTATTCAGTGTACATCAGAATTCACGGTTTACATGAGCTGTAATCCATGATTTTTGTCAATTTTTGCTCATTTTGAACAAATGCAAATTTATCATGTGTATGTTAGAATTTACGATTTTCATGAGTTATAACCCATGATTTTTAACTACTTTTGTTCATTTCCAGTGAAGATAATAATATTATGCATATCAAAATTCAGAATTTGCATAATCTATAACCTACTATATTTTTTCCTGAATGAAATAGAAATTTTAAATTTGTGCATCAAAACTCACAAAGTTCATGGGATATAAAACCACATTTTGGTTCAATTTTAATAAATACAAATTTATTATATGTACATCAAAAATTTATAATTTTCATAAGCTATAACCCACTGCTTTTGACAATTTTTATTCGTTTGGAATGAATACAAATTTATTATGTGTACTTAACATTTTGATGTTTATAAGCTATAATCTATGAATTTTCTCAAGTTTTGCTCGTTTTGAATGAATGTAAAATTATTATGTATACATTAATATTCACAATTTATATCAGCTAGTTTTGGGGAGTGTCTGACCCTCCTGATCCTTATTGGTTGCTAGAGAAGGAAACAAAACGCTTGATCTCATTTCAATTATGTGGTGGACACCAGCATGGCGTTCGCTGATCTAATGGCAGACCGAACATTTCGCTCTTGGGTTCACCTCTCGAGTGAAGAAGTATGCCCAAAAACCACAAGATACCCATGGTACTGAGAATTTTTGTTCCTTTAGAACAAATAACCATTTTATATGTGTATATCAATTTTGTTTATTTTGATGAATTATAACCAATAAATTTTATCTACTTTTATTCATTTCGAGCAAATGCAAATTTATTAAGTGAATATTAAAATTCACGCTTTCATGAGCTAATCCATGATTTTTTTTATAATTTTTGCTTATCATGAATAAATACAATTGTATTATGTGTATATTAAAATTCACGATTTTTATGTGCTATAACCTATGATTTTTTGTTTGTTTTCAATGAAGACAAATTTATTATGTATACATCAAAATTCATAATTTATATACTCTATAACGCACTGGTTTTTCTATTTGAATGAATATAAAGGTTAAATGTGTGCATCAAAATTCACGGAGTACATGAGCTATAAACTACTTTTTTATTAATTTTGGTTCATTTTTAACGAATGCAAACTTATTATGTATACATCAAATTTTGTGATATTCAAGAGTTATAATCCATGAATTTTATCAATATTTGTTAGTTTTGAAAAATTACAAATTTATTATGTCTACATAAAAATTCACGATTTTCATGAGCATGTTTTAGACATTTCATGATTTTTATCTTTGATAATCTTTGATCGATTTGAATGAATACAAGTTTCATGATTAGTTATGAGCTATAACACATAGTTTTCATGATTTTTGATTCGCTACAACCCACACTTTTTGTTAA
>BQKN01001066.1:137483-177303 GCA_022839385.1 Asparagus kiusianus
ATAGTTTTCATGATTTTTGATTCGCTACAACCCACACTTTTTGTTAAGTTTTGTTTGTTTCAAGCGAATGCAAATTTATTATGTGTGCTTAAAATATCATGATTTTTATAAGTAATGATCCATGGTTTTTGACAAATTTAATTTATTTTAAACGAAAGCAAATTTATTATGTGTAGGTAAAAATTTATTTTAAACCATAACTTTTTAACAATTTTCATGATTTTAATGTACAACCATAAATTTTCTTTCCTTCAAAATTAACCAAAATTGACAAAAATTATGGGTTATAAATTATAAAAACAATGATATTTTTACTACACATAACCAGTTTGCATTTGCTCGAAATTAACAAAAATTGAAGGATGTTCCGAAAAGAAAAAGTTATGACAAGCAAAAAGTTCCTACAAAGAAAAAAGCATCTCCATTACAAGTAGGTTAAGTGTACCTAAAATAGTCCCAAATACTGCAAAATTGATGTTCTAAAAATAATGAACTCAATCGTTGCAACAATACATGCTAGCAAAATTCTATATTTTTATGGACTGTTAATAATATCCTTTCACTTGCCAGTTATGTGTCAAAACTATCTTGGCAAGATGATTCCTCAGCAATATCAAAAATTTATGCCGCACATCGTTCAAGAAAACAGTACAAACGGTTCACAAGGACAATGATGTTTCGAAACGGAGATCTAAGGAACAAGCCCAGCGCACTATCGTTTCTTCTGCTTTTTGTGCTCTGATATTTCTTTGATTATGCCCTCAGCCAGTGAATCAACATCATGGTTTTTACCAAAAAATTTAACGAACTTCATGTTCGGATCCATCAAGTACCTGAAAGATGATATCTTATCAAATTAGACATAGCCATCGGAATGTATACATTACTGTTAGCTTCTTGTACCACAGGCTGACAAAGCTGAAACCTGTGTCGAGGGTTGGCTAATAAACTTGCCAACTTATCATGGACAATGCAGCTATTATGATGGTTCCCATACCAGCAAACTAATCCGAGTAAAAATTTCTAAGCAACATCAGTAGATAGTACTTGTTCAATGGAAAAGAAACATATAATAAACACAATATGAACATACATTGTCCAGTAAAAAAATTGCTCTAAAGTGTGTAGGAACGTTTGCAGATATATTTCAAATTGCTTAGACTACAAGCATGCAAGAAATCAATCTTAGAGTACAAGCATGCAAGAAATCAATCTGTGCCAGTTTCACGAGTGTGTTTCAATTCACTTAGGTTGCTACAGAAAGTTTTTAATTACCCATGAAATTGGAGGTTGCCATGAAACAAAAAATATGTAGCAAGTTTTTAGTTCCAACTTACATAACAATTGAGTGGTCAACAAGGTAATCTGACCCCTCCTCTTCGGTCTTCATATAATAAACTCGGTAAGCACGAGCAACTTGTCTGACTTCATCTGTTGTGCCAGTTAATCCTACTAAATCCGAGTGAAATTCTGGACAGAAAGCATGGTTATCAATATAACACCATATTAACATAAGGGTGAGATAAAATGAAAGTATAAAAAATATAACAATGACAAAGCAGATTTAATAATTTGATATGCCAGTTCATTGACATTTAATAGAGGGTTGTTCAATAGACTTGACAGAAAAAAGATGCTAAATATAGAACAGAGGAGATGCAAACAGATCAGGTGACTAAGGATAATAGGAGTAACAGCTACTGTTGTATTTTTATGCAATTAATTGTAAAAATGTGAGATACAAAAGCACACCTTTGACATAATCACGGACTTGCTCAACAGTGTCCCTCTCTGGATCAACTGAGATAAAAACTGGCACAATATCTATGCCTGCCTTTCCTTCTACAAAATACATGAGAAACATGGTTTAGAATGCTATAACAAAATAAATGTTAAAGCCCAATAACAACCAAATTCTTTGGTGTTCTAAAAGAAGTAAACATTGAAAATAAAAACGAACTTAGCATATGGCTGGAGTGAATTGACAGGTGACTTTAACAGACTTGTATGCACAGAACATTTCTATGAGAGAGAATAATCATCTAATGAAAAAGATTCACGGAAAAGCTAAAGAATCTTGATTTCTATTATTTGAAGTAAGGAAAAACAAGATAGCTCATGTCCCCAACATGTTCTACAATATATGTCAATCAATGAATCAACAACCAAGCCTCCCACATTCAAACAAGTATCATATTTTGTAGACCTACAATCAAAATCAATATGATTAACAGACAAAGAAAAACTTATACACACACACACACAGAATTTGACAAGAATCCTACAGTTAGGGTTTTATTTTTACCTATTATCCCATCTCATATTTTACAACAGCAATGGATGATCCTTACGGTTAAACATTGTTAGAGTATAAAATTATAAGCCTCAACCCTCACCACAACTTCAGAGTTTTGGTATCGTGATAGGATCTTTCGACATGATATCAGAGTAACCTAGGTTAAACTGTCACTAGCCACAAATTAAAAGCAGGCTAACATTTTGGCCAATAACAAGAACCCTCAACCTGTGGGCATGTTAAGAATATAAAATTATAACCCTCAACTCTCACCACTTTCAGAGTTTTAGTGTCATGGCAGGGTCCTCTGAGAAATATGATTTGATTGAAATCACTTAAAAGTGCCAACAAATAAAAAGTTTTCTAAGAATACTAAAATAAAAGTATGAGTTTCCGATCTTACTATATGCTTTGTCAGTGTCAAATTTGGGGGAAAAAGGACACCGTTCTTGTTTTCCACCCTACACATTCGATAACCTTAAACACAGTGGCAAGCTTGTCTGGTATCAGTTCACGTGATACAAAAGGAAGTGAGTTTGAGCTCTATTGCATACTAATCTGCATTATGTTTGTTGTTTCTTATGCATGAAATTGGCCAAAAACAGCTACTCACTCATAACCTGAAGAGCATTCGGCACATCAGGTGCTCTGTCTTCTCCTCTCTTCACCAAAGCTACAAAAGTCATTGGTTTCTCTGATGAGAAAGGGGTTAACTTTCCTTATTTATCCATGAGCCTTAAGCCGGCCACTGACATTTAATATGCAAGTAAATCCATAGTATACAATAAGCTGTATATAGCGGCTCATGGTACGAATTCGGGTATGCATTTGGCCACTTAGAAAATTTCGATTCAATTGGGGTAGCTTGTTTCGGTACACAAGTTCGATTAATAGAACGTTGTAACTTATTATTGGGTGCGTTTAAAGTTTTCCAAAGTACATAGTAGAAAAGAAACTAGAAAGCTAATTATGCATTTTCATAATTTTTTCATACAAAATATTTAAATAATTCTTTCTTTTGAAGTTCGTTTCTTTACTCTCTTTTTGCCTCCCACATAGTTCGTGTTGGGATCATGTTTCATTTCATGTTTTATTAACATAAGTATTTAGTTACAGTCAAGTCATTGGCTCATAGATTCTATTGTGCGCGTGCCCCCCTTCACTTGATTGCGCGCATTGCATTGTGCCTTGCACGTGCACTTAAAGGGATTTTGCACCCCGCATACTCGTAAGTGGTATGCCAATTTTGAGGAACAAATTCGTGTATCCAAGAGAATCGGTTCGCAAATGTACGGCGAATAGGTTCGCAGGACTGTACGATGGTTTTGGGTTGTTTTGGTTGGGCGGGGGGGGGGGGGGGGGCTTGCAGGAGCATGGAATCACGCAACTATGAGTAAATCTCTTATAGAAAGATGGATATTGAATGAAGGAAAAAAGTTTCCCTAAAATCTAAAACAAATAATGCAACCTGTTATCTTATAGTTTCAATTTGTTCACATCTTCCATTTAATTGAATGTCATGTAGTCTACTTTCTTTGGACTTCTAAAACATAGCCACTTTGCAGAAAAATTCTTGGGAAAAAGGAATATTTAAAAAATACCTTGAAGCAATGTGAGGTTTACTGGATTAGTGAGTAAAAGAGGAAAGAATAGAAATTCATAGAAATCTTTTCTGCTAGAAAGCCTAGAATTTGATCATTAAAAATTTTGGTTTTTGACAGCAGCGATGTGGGTAATAGCTGTAAGCTCTAATTGTTTTTGCTCATCCATAATTTTGCAGCTTGTTTGGATTATCATGTTTAATATGCAGAAATTGCTTACAAATTTCCTTTGCCATTTGACATCATATACATCTGGACATATTTCTGCTAATTCATCTCATTATCCATCACATTTATCTGGACATATTTATGCATCCATATATAGGGTATGTCTTGTTCTTTGAAGACACATGTCAAATTTTTTTCTTTGCAACTGGATACTTTACTGCGGCTGACTAACACTGGACTACTGTGATAATCCATAGTTAAGAAAATGCTTATGATTGTCTAAGAAATTAGAAAGAAGGAAATATACAAAGATTTATAAGAAATAATCCAACCATGAATGTTAAAACCAACATGAGCAAAATCATGTTCCAGAGTGAACAACAATACTCTGCACTTAAAACATTTTATTTTCAGTTATCTACTTCTGTTGTGCATGGGGTTGAATGGTCTTACTTATCTTATCAACAGCAGCAGCAAGTTTTTGGAGTTCGTCCGGGCAGATATCCGGGCAGTGTGTGAATCCAAAATATATCAGTGTCCATTTCCCCACAAAATCTTTATCTGAAACAGATTTTCCATCATGGTTAACAAGATTGAAAGGACCCCCAATAGCTGCTGTGCCAACAGATGCTCCCTCTTTTGGTGCACCAGCGTTTTTCAGCTCTGCAATTCAAAATGATACGTGAACTGATTGAAATAGAAACAAAACTAAGCCTAATAGAGATGTAGCAGTTTCATTTCAACACGATGTTGGCAATTTCAAATAAAATCTATTATTTCAAGAAAAATAACAGGTTGAAGTTTAGATCGTGCAGAGAGTTACTAAAACACGCATTCAAATTGGTTGTAGATGGAATGAGCTACAACATGTTACTATGTTAGAGATGGTACTTAAGGAGAAAGAAGGGATAGGTGAAAAACAACTTGACAATGAATTTATCATCTCTGCAGAAGAAAACATAAGTACCGGATTCTGTTTAAGCTCTACCACATACACCATATACATGTGGTTGTATTTTAGTCCAGTGCAACTTTATGAACATACATTTACATACATGTTTCTGCCGGTGTCCCTCTTCCGAAGAAATGTTTTCTGCTTGACTCCTGGTTTTACCATCCCTGAGAGTTGAATACAAATATGATTCCCTCCAGCACATCTGCCTATCTTTGATTTTTTTTAACTATTGCCCATCTTCCATTGTATTGTACTATATAGTATACTAAAGTTATTGGAGATGAACAATGCTTAACTACAGTTCATTTCCAATAATTAATATATAACAAATAGTCATAAATCTGCAGAAAAAGAAAAGTTAGCTCAATTGATACGGCTTATGCTTTAGAAATGAATGATCACAGGTTTAGCTCTTGCAGCCTGTTCGTTTTCTTCTTTTCTCCCCTGTTTTACATAAAATCCCAAAGTTTTACCCCATTTATTTTGAAACCCATGCACTTTTCCCCCATATTAGTCCTTTAATTATATCATATTTTGAAATTAATCCCTCAAATCACTGAACTTGCTAATAGGTCCCGCAATTAATAAGAAATTGGTCACTGAAATAATTAAATTTACTATTAGGTCCCTCAATTTTTAAGTCATTTTGAAATTGTACCCTCCAATCAATTATAGAAGCCGAACCTAGGGAGATTAATTTGGGAAAAAGATTATGACAATTAGGAGACCTTATAGCAACTTCAATAATTTGGGGGACTAACTTAAAAATAACTCTAGAATTTGGGGACCCATAGCAATTTAGATGATTTGAGGGACTAATTCTAAATATGAAAGATGTAACGACTAATATAAAAAAATCCTAAGAAAAGGGTCTCTCTAGCTATAAACCCAAAGTTTCACTTGCATTTATTTTTCAACGTATCTATTCCCAAAATTACTTTTAAATCCGAAATACTCCGGCTAATCTTTAATCTCATTTACTTAAAACCAATCTACTTCCTAAAAGAATTTTGCTACTACGCCCAGAGTTCTAACCACATCTACTTTTAAACTCACCCACTTCGAAAACTTAATCAATCTTTAGACCAAAATACTGCAGTAAATTATTTTTAAACTCATTTTGTATTTCAGCAGATTGATGTACTGTGAAGATGTTATATTTTCGTGCAACTTGCCATATTTTGCTAGTGGTTAGCTGTATGCTATAAACAAATATTTTAACCATTATTTTCTTGGTCTTTTTCACATTAATCACCCGGCATCACAAACTATAGATGTTTTTCCCACTTATAAACCAAAGACTTAGCCCCATTTATTTTTAAACCTGCTCACTTCTCGAAAAGCGTTTTTACCTACAAACTGAAAGTTGTATCACCATTTACTTTTAGACCCACTCACTTCCTAAATCACCTTAGATCTAGCATATTCGAAAGAATTAATTTTGAACCCACTTTATACGTTAGCAGACTGGTATTGGTGTACGTTGTTATGTTAGGCTTTAACTTGCTTTTTTTTTCAAAAAAGTTAGGTGTATAGTTTATTTTTAAATCAAATGCTTAAATTGTTATTTTTTAGTTTATTCTCACCAGGATATCGCGGTATCATGTGGGTCAATTTTGCTCGTTCTCATCGAGACTTCTTTCTTGTGTAGGAGAAATGGAGAATTTGGGGAATGCCCACTGATCTCAGAATTATGGCCAGTCCCCATGGTTTAGTTCGCCAGGTTTTGCATTGGTTAAAACTAGAGAAACAAGCTGACTCATGGTCGTAAAACCTTATAATAGAGCCTTGCTCCATAGCTTGATCCCATTTTTATGGGCAAAGGCTAGATGATGATTTATGTATGTATGTACGTGCTTTTTGGACCTACCAAACTAAGCGTCACTCCTTCAGATTTCAAGCTGGTTTCGAAGTTTCCAAAGACCTGGATTCTTCAGGTTTGCTCGTGCGGGTTTCGGGTTCAACCTGACTTTGTTGACACCCCCCTTGCATGTATGTTTTAGAACATGATCTAAAAGGAATATAAACAATTATAATATGGATGTGACAGTGAAGGTGGGCAATAGGTTGGTGCCACTAATGGAGGCAGCATCAATGCTACCAGCTAGTTGAACTGATTATTTACAATATTTCCATCTTTGCATATTTATGGCAAGTCGCATCAATGTCCTGCTGTTAGTGTTGGTGCTTCTCAGGATATACTGATGATAAAAATGCAAGAATGACCTACAGATCAAACAATAAAACAGATAAATGCATACTAATATATCACCACTAATAGAAAGATAATAGAGATTAATTGAGGAAACCAAACTGCATTTAAAACCTGAAAATAAATAAGTCTCTAGAAGAGCATAATAATTCACCTTCTATGTGTCGTTTCTTCTCTTTGTCATAGTATACAGTTATCCCACTTCCGGTGGCAATAAGCAACAAAAGGCTCAACCACGAGACAGGCTGCATTCAGTAAAGTTACTTTCATAATTCACAAATCAAGAAACTCATATGGATGTCTAGATCGTATGTACATGAGAGAGATAAGTACATGAAAGGTTCTTTTCCTATATAATATAACTAATCAACTGTGGAGAAGAATGCAGCACCAATAGTAGAACCAGATAATTAAATACAACATAATCAAAGCAACTATGAAGAATTTATCCCATATTTTTGGTCAGCTAAAGTTTGATAAGCAAAATAGTAACAGAAATATAGAACCAAAGGTAAATAAGTCATATCCAAAATGAGAAGATTATCCACATTAACAACAAAGCATTAAAGGGGAAAAGGAAATTCTTCTTGAAAACCCATCTGACTGGGAGCCCTTAAAAATTGGAAAACATCCTCAGCATCAAACTACTTTTCTCATATATTGAAATTCCTATGGCCCTATACTGCTGATACGTTTGACAGGCAGAGGACTTTATGAAATAAAGGAAAGAGTTAGAATAAAGAAGAATATAATACGCAGAGGGTGAATGAAATCAAAAAGACAGAGGAAATCATAAGATTCAATCAACTCAAGCATCAACTACTATGTGCAGAATCAAATGCAGAAAACAGATATGACAAGCCCTAAAGTTCAAGGTACAGATATGATGAATACAGTAATAGAGTGCTGATAAGGATATGGGCATGCAGATATGACAAATACTATAGTTCAGAATACAGATACATCCTGGATATAATAGCTAGCCAGCAAGATACGAGATCATGGTTAACAGAGTAATATCTCTGATATTATAAAAGAAGCTCTCTAAGTCAAATAAACCAGCAGTTGACCAACCACTTATTTATCTTCCTTTATTTAGAAAGCTGGATCCTGATCTGTGCGTTAGAATTTTTTTATTTGTTGTCCTTGATACATATCAGAATTATCAGTTTTTAGGATATGTTAGAAGAAGTACCAAACATGTTTCTATCTGGAGTAACCAATGTGGGTAATTCTCTATTATGAAGTACTCGTGCCTCGTAGGTCATCCACCAATCAAAAATACTAATAAGAAACACAAAATATAAAATGTAATCTCAAACAAAGATAACCTCTAGCTTGATATCAAATTCAAATAATTAAAAAATAAAGTCAAAACAGAAACTTAAGAAAATTGATACGCCCTGTATACTAAAATGATGTGCAAATAAGTCCAAAGTTGTTTAGCAGGTTTATCGATTCTCTATCAATTCTCCAGCGGTTGGAGGAAAATTGACCTCAAACAATAGTTTAAGTTGACTTGGTAGCCTTATGGAGGCCGCTTGCGGGTCTTCCTGAGAAGGCAACCTCCAATGATCTAAAATTTAGAATAAATCTATACATTCCAGATGTTTAAGTAAAGAAGTTTTTGTAAGCCATAATAGTTATCTATAATAAGGTTGACAGGAGTAATTAAAACCTTTTATTCAGGTACCAACTACCAACGTGACATCTTTTATATTAACAATACTTGAAAAAAAAACTATGTCATCAACATGATTCGCTGATTTAATGTGCCAATGGACAGTCATCAAGTGTCCAAGTGCCACTGTCAACAAACTGAAATAGGCACAATACAGGTAGAAATCAAAAGCATTGGAAAACAAAATACATGTCAATGCAGAGGTCACAAGGAATAGCATTCTGCAAGACCCAAAGAGAATCTATGCATCACCGGAAATACGTGAAGATGCCTACAAGTCTTACAAACCAAATTTGCATGGTGGAATAAAGAAATATGGCTTTCTTCATCTTTCTGGAATATAGTATATACCAAGTCAAGTGGAAGGGACTCCAGTTTCTTCATCTTTATAATACCATGCAAGTGAACTGCAGTCTAGGCAGTACAGTGTCAGCTTCCTTAAATATAACTATCCAGTATTACACAGACTGATATACAGCCACAAAAATTGTAAGGAATACCGACAGTTGCCTGCGTACAACAGTATATGGCAGTGGTTTCTATACCAATATATGCCTGTGCTCAAGAAATGAACTGTCCAATGCCTTGCTAGCAGTAGAAAGCATAAAAAATCAAATTAATTGCCAAACATCCAGGAGGTATGTATAGCCAATATTTTAAGAGAACAGAGTCACCTGGATGAACTAGCATATTAAGGACATGCTGTACCAGATCATACTTCATATAGCATGGATGTTACATGCTTCATCTAGCATGTATATCCGATATTTTAATAGGAACAGAGACATCAGGATGAACTAGCATATTAAGGACATGCTGCACCAGATCATGCTTCATATAGCATGGATATTGTTAGAGTTAGTTCTTGGGGAATCGGGTTAGGACCCATTAACCCATTAGCCTATTACCCATATGTAACCCTATATATACCCATGGAGATGAATGAAATGGCAAGACCTCTGATTTTCTCACTATCTAACATGGTATCAGAGCTGGCTTCCAAAAACCCTAACTCTACCGCCTCCAAAACCCTAGCCGCCAAACTCTCAAAAAAAAAAAATCTTCTACAAAACCCTAATCCTTACCGTTTGCGGTCTTCCTCCTCTCAGATCCCGATACTGGTCCCCTACCTTCGTCCTCGTCCTCTTCGCGGGCTTTCGAACCTCGTCATCACCTTCAAGACTCGCTGCTCCCAGATCCCCTTCGAAACTCTCCGCTCGAAGCTTGCCATCGTCTTCGCTCGCTACTGCTTTAATCGCGCTCACCTTCGAAGCTCGCCAAAGCTCTCCGAAGCCATCGCCTTCGCCATCGTCGAAGCTCGCCGAAATCTCTCCGACGCCATCGCTTTCGAAGCTCGTCGAAGCTTGCCATCGTCGAAGCTCTCCGACGTCATTCTCTTCCTTTTTTTTATTTGTTTAAGTTGTTTAGGGCTGCTATTAAACCGAACTTGTGTTGGGCCTCTGTTTGATTTGTTGGGCCAGTGGTTGAGTCAGAGTTAAAAAAAACTAAAACTGACCCTCGGGTAACGAAAAAAAAAAAGCTTGACCTTCGGGTTTCCTTTTTTTAACCTTCGGGTTCCTGACAACTAACCTTCGGGTTTTCTCTACTAACCTTCGGGTTCTCACCCGGGTTCTGACCTTCGGGTTCTATTCTGACCTTCGGGTTTCTACTTTATACAAGGAGATTGTTATCCTCCTGATATCGTACTATCCTATTCTGAAACAATGACAGGATCTGCCATATCTTCTGCTACCACTACTACACCTACCTCTGTTGCTTCTCCTGCTACTACTTCTGCTCTCTTCACTATTCAGATTTCTCAAACTGAGTATGACCGGCTGCGTCAACTCGATCTCTCTCAGAACAATTATTCTGCTACTCATGCATCCTCTTCAGGTATGGATGCTTACATTGTCTCTCCTCACAGACCATGGGTATTAGATTCTGACGCTTCTTCTCATATGACGGGTCTTAAGGACCACTTTGTTTCCTTCAACCCTTCTGACAAGTTTCCATCGGTCCGGATCGCTGATGAGACATACTCTCCCGTTCTTGGTGATGGAGTAGTTCATGCTACTTCATCTCTTACTCTCACTGATGTTTTATATCTTCCCAAATTTCCTGTTAGTTTACTGTCCATCAGTCAATTCACAAAACACAACTGCAAAGTCACTTTTTTCCCTTCTCATTGTGTTTTTCAGGACCTAGCAACTGGAATGACGATTGGTTCGGGACATGAGAGAGGTGGCATGTACTATTTGGATGACAATATGTCTGCTACTGGTCTTATTGCAGATAAGTCTGATAATCCTTTATTATGGCATCAACGACTTGGTCATCCCTCGTTATCGAAGCTTAGGTCTGTCATTTCTATCCAGTCTTCTATTTCTTCTTTAGGTTGTGAGTCTTGTGAACTGGGTAAGCACCATCGTGCTACTTATCCGAGTCGTATTGATAAACGCAGCAGTTCTGCATTCGAGTTAGTCCATTCTGATGTTTAGGGTCCATGTCGTATACCTTCCGTGAACGGTTACAGATATTTCCTTGTCTTTATTGATGACTTCTCTCGCATGACTTGGTTTTATCTTTTAAAAGAGAGATCTGAGGTTTCCACCGTTTTCGAAATATTTTACAAAGAAATCAAAAACCAATTTTCTACCTCTATTCGTATCCTTCGTACCGATAATGCTTTGGAATACATGAAACATGACTTATCTCGTTTTTGTGCAAATATTGGTATTATCCACCAAACATCATGTTCTCACACTTCACAACAAAATGGAGTTGCTGAAAGGAAGCATAGACATATTTTAGACGTTGCTAGAACCCTGATGGTACATATGAATGTACCAAAGTATTTGTGGTCTGATGCAGTCCTCAGTGCATGTTTCCTGATCAATAGGATGCCCTCTCCTGTTCTTAATGGTAAAATACCATTCACCTGCCTTTATCCTGACAAAAAGCCTTTTCCTATGGTTCCTCGAGTTTTTGGATGTACTTGCTTTGTTCAGGATTTGTCTCCCGTATTGGATAAACTGTCTCCACGGTCTATAAAGTGTGTCTTTGTAGGCTACTCACGTACGCAAAAAGGGTATCGATGTTATAATCCATCCACCAGGAAATATTTTGTGTCTGCCGATGTAACCTTCTTTGAGTCGGTTCCATACTTCTCCTTGACTGGTTCACCCCCAACTGTCAATGCATCTGTGCCTCTTCCGTCTATTGCTCCTACTGCTATTCCACTACCTGCTTCGGTTCCTTTTGCTAATGGATCTTCTCCAGGACTACAAAATGCTTCCACTATGCCATCTGCACCACCACCACTACTGACGTATTGTCGTCGTTCAAAAGTTCCTGTCCCTCTCTGCTCCAGCCGAACAGTCATCTCCCGTTGCCGGTCTGCCTCCTACTCCTTCTGATCTAGATATTCCAATTACTCATCGAAAAGGTAAACGATCTTGCACTAATCATCCTATATCTGATTTTGTTTCATATGGCCGTCTTACTCCCTCTTCTCGTCAGTTTGCTTTGTCATTGTCCTCTATATCTCTACCTAGGTCATATGAGGAGGCCGTATTAGATCCTGCATGGAAACATGCTATGGATGAGGAGATGGATGCACTTATTTCTAGAGGTACTTGGGATCTTGTATCTTCTCCGACGGGCGCTACCGTAGTTGGCTGTCGGTGGGTTTATACCTTAAAGTATCGCACCGATGGTTCAATTGATCGTTATAAAACTCGTCTTGTTGCTAAGGGATATACTCAAACCTATGGGGTCGATTATCTTGAGACGTTCTCTCCCGTAGCCCGTCTCAATTCCATTCGCCTACTTTTCCCTATGGCTGTTAATCTGGATTGGACAATGTTTCAGCTGGATGTTAAAAATACCTTTCTGTATGGTGACTTGCAGGAGAAAGTCTATATGGAGCAACCTTCAGGGTATGTTGCTCAGGGGGAGAATACTGTCTGCAAGCTTAAAAAGACAATTTATGATCTCAAATAGAGTCCACGGGCATGGTTTGAGAAATTTAGTACTGTTATATCTGGTGTCGGTTTCAAACGATGTCAGTCTGATCACTCCGTCTTTATCCGGCGCACTACATCTGGTCTGGTGGTTCTGACAGTATATGTTGATGACATCCTGTTAACTGGGAGTGACCTTGTTGCCATAGCAGAGACTAAGGAGTACATTTCACGTCACTTTGTGACCAAAGATATGGGGAAACCCAAATACTTTCTTGGCATTAAGATTGCATATCAAAAGGACCGTTTACTTCTATCTCAAAGGAAATATGTATTGGACCTATTAGAAGAAATGGGCCTTTTGGGGTGTAAGCCAGCAAACACTCCCATGAAAGTGAATGTGGACTTGTGACGTGATAATAGTCCTCTCCTAGATGATGCAGGCCGATATAGGAGATTGATTGGTAAGTTGATCTATCTTACTGTGACCAGACCTGATATTACCTTTGCAGTGGGAGTATTGAGCAGGTTTATGCATATACCTAGAGAGGTTCACTGGACTGCTGCTCTAAGAATTTTAGCTTATGTTAAAAGCTATCTGGGAAAAGGATTACTGTATAAGAAACATGGACATTTACACATCTCTGCCTATTCTGATGCTGGGTATGCGGGAGATATAGGAGATAGAAAGTCTACTTCTGGATTTTGCACCTTTATTGGAGGAAATCTGGTTACTTGGAGTAAGAAACAAGATGTAGTATCTCGATCTAGTGCAGAAGCAGAATACAGAGCTATGGCTCACACTGTTTGTGAGATGATATGACTACAGCTGACCGAGCTTGGCTTTTCGCAGCCTGGATCTATGCCTATGCATTGTGATAATCAATCTGCTATCCACATTGTAAAGAATCCAGTGTTTCATGAGAGAACGAAGCATATTGAAGTTGATTGTAATTTTATCAGAGATGCTTGGGAAAAGAAAGTCATATCTCTTCAGTTCACTCCATCTTCGGAACAGTTAGCTGACATTCTCACTAAAGCTACTTCACCTAATGTGTTTTCTATTCTATGTAACAAGCTGGGCATGATTGATATATATGCTCCAGCTTGAGGAGGAGTGTTAGAATTAGTTCTTGGGGAATCGGGTTAGGACCCATTAACCCATTAGCCTATTACCCATATGTAACCCTATATATACCCATGGAGATGAATGAAATGGCAAGCCCTCTGATTTTCTCACTATCTAACAGATATTACAGCTCAAATATCAGATTTCCAATAAATTCTAGTAATATTTATTATTTTCCTACAGATATGATATCAACATGTAATAGATTAAACATGATAAAGAGACTGCAAAGAGAATCATATAAGAGTAGAAAATAAGAAGCAAATCAGTATGAGAATAAGCTTTATGCATATAAAAGAAACATGTGGGCTTGTGACTTACCCCACCTCGTACAGGCTTTTTAGTAGGATCGGACGAATTTGGTTCACTAGCCCCTTTCACTTCACCTGAAGCAACAACTGAAGAAGTGTTCGTGCTGCCATCTGCTGAAGCCGAAAGAGCTCTAACAAGGAATTTATTGGATAAGGTTGAGGTTTCATTTGCAGTTGATAAAGAAGTAACCTATAATTGAAAAAAAGAAAAGGCAACAAACTGATTAGAAAAAGAAAGATAAAAGCAAAATAATTGTAAAGAACGCATATAAGTTATTAAAAAAAAGATACCAACTATGAAAAGGTGAATTTAATTCCTTTCTGGATACTTCTAAACATATTCCAGAGTCATCCCCTTTTGATGAGGAAAACTGTCAGGTGATATCACAGTTATGTGCACTACTACATGAGGAAGAAAAGAACGGATAATACCTAATTACTGTAGCACCTTGATAACTGTGACACATAATTTGAAGCATGGAAAACAATTGACTAGGTTTCTACATTAAAGTTCCACAAATTATAGGTTGAAACAAGGTGCCGGTAAGCCTCACTTTGAATCCAAAACTAACAATTTGCAAAAATTGTAAGTTAGAGAATAGCGTTTTTTATTTTTGAACTAGTGATCCTTAAGTCATGTCACTTCAAAATTTAATCCTGCATCATATTTAGTACTCTAGTTTAATCTCTTGTTATTTTGTTATCAAAGCAAAGTACCTGTCTTTAGGGCTTTTTTTCTCTCTCCATTTTTTTTGTGGGGACTGTTCGGATGATGTCAAACAATTATATCCACTATCTCTACACCTAAATGAGTGGATTTGTGAAATAAAAAAGAATAACGAGAAAACTCTTGGTTTGGACTTCTGAGTCATTAATATCTGCTAAATAGCTGATCAGCTGTGAACATATCATTCTGGTCACACCTATTCTCTCCACCAAAGAAGAAAAGTTCTAAGCATTAGAAACTCTTTGCTCCAACCAAGTATAACCGACTGCTTGATGTATAGGCTTAGATTAAAAAGAATGAAATACCAAATCAAGTTAACTGTTTTCTACAGACTATTTCTCGTTCTCGCTCGGAAGCCAGATCTCGCTTTTCTCCGTACTAAAGTATATTTTCCAAAGCAGGCTTTACAGATTAAACTACTAAGCATTTACTTCCTTTCCCTTTCAGATCTGGGCATCGGATGTCTCGAGTTCAACTTTGTAAAAGTTAAGGTTATGGCCCTTTTGGACCTGCAATGTGTATCACATCAGGTTCTATTTGATTGTTATTTAGGATAATTGGTGGTCTGACTTCATCTTGATAGGGACTGAAATCTCTCAAAATCATAAGAATGAAATATCCCAAGTTTCTATATTGACTGACTGGGACTTTGTGATATATCCATTCTGACACATAATAATTATTAGTATTTAAAATTAGAACCATGTCATAGACAGACATCCACTGGTTTCTAAATTTTGAAAACCTTTTACAACTTCCACTTACAGGAAAAAGAACCGGAAACTTGGTCTTTTATGATGAGAAATTGAGAACAGACCAAATCTATGATACTAAAAGTGAGCACGCCAATCCTTTTGACTGAAAGAAAGATGCGAGGGAAAAAAAAGCAAGGAACCATCACATCATAAAATGAGCATAACATGGACACGCAGAGTTAAGTATATATGTTTGCAAGATTTAATCAAAATGAAAAATTAGCTCAGGCATGTAGGTTTCCAATTCTTTGTTTCTGACTAACATGAGTGAACACAGAAATCGAAAGAAGTAAAGTAGGGAAAGCTAAAGCACTACCGACCTGAAGATAGCCTCTCCGAGATATTAACCCAAGGAAACAGTGAACACCCTTCAGCCTACTCATTTTCAGAAACAAATGCTGCAAACATCCATACAAATTGATTATCCAAGTAGCATAATTTAATAAGAGGAGCAAGAACATAAAATTCAAGTATACATGAGAAGATTTTTTTCAAAAAAATAAAAATAAAAACATTTAACTTAGAACCAAAATCCACAGTCCAAATTGTGGTTTGCTCTTTGAAAATTATACAACAACAACAGCAACAAGCCCTTATCCCAAAGTTTTGGGGTTGACAATGGGAAGTTCTTCATCAATTATCCTCTGATTAGAACCAACGGCAACAAATCATAACGACAACTATCCACTTTTGAGTTTTACAACTACAATCTCTTTAAAATAAGAAACATTTGGATGCATTAATATATATTTCAGTATGTGGCAAAGCACTAATAATTCAAATTATTCGAAGCAACTTTAATTTCACTAGTAAATGGTTTACTTGATTTATCGAACAGGAAAACATATTACATTCCGATTCAACGCTCTCGTTCATCCTCATATATATTATTAGAACTTCAAATCACATTTACAAGAAGATTCCGAAAACTCAATAACTACATCTGCTATGGGTTATTTTCCTCACAGTAGTCCCTTAATTGTAAATATTTTATTCCAATCTAATTGCAGACGAAAAATTGATTGAGGAGTTTAGGGTATTAATTTCGAAAGAAATCTAGCCGATGTTAGTTAGGGTTAGGGTTCAGTCGCCACCAGAAGAAGGAAGAAGGAAGAGGAAGAAGAAGGAAAATACCTCCAAGAAGCTCCCGAAGTTGAACCAATCACAGGATTTCTCGAGGGTCCAGAGAGGGGGTTTGACATTTTAACCCGAACCTGAAAACATCAAATGGATTTTTTTCCCCCTTCTTTTTGTTTTTTCCCCTTCAGAAACCCGCAGTATCCTATCGGGTCGGGTATTAGCGGTGACAATTAGCTTAAACTCACCGTCGGGCACGCTCACCTCCCCGACTCCTACCCCTACTGGGATTCGAATTAGGGCCTATTTGGTTCGTTTCCTTCATTTTCCAAAAACGGTTTTCCTTCACTTTTTTGTGTTTCCTTCACTTTCATGGAAAGTGTTTCTTGTGTTTGTTTCGCTAAAAAATATGGTCTGAAAGTATTTTTCACCACTTTTCTTAGTTTGGTTCTGTTGGAGATATTGATATTATGACTATTTTCTAGGGATCCTAATATTGTAAGTATGGTGTATATTTAGGTTTCCTATTTTTAGATGATTTGGTATTAATTTCCTTCTTTAAGAAGGAAACAAATTCCTTAGATTAAGCAGATTGATACTGCCTAACGTGTATATATATATATATTAGGACTGTTTTGTACAGAATAAGGAAGTGAATAAAATCCTAAAATTCACATGGTATCAGAGCTTTGTTTCTGAAAACCTTCAACCCTAATTCATACTGCTTTTCCGGCAGTAACCATACATCTCTTATTACTTTTTCCGGTAGTATCTTCTCCCATCCATCATGACAACTCCTTCCAAACCTACCAGTTCTGATGCAACCTCAGATGAGGTATCTAGCCTTGAAACAGCAGTCCTTGGCGGCAATGGGGGGGATCCTCCGAACTTTCCTAACATGTCTATTACTTCATACAAGCTCAACGGCCGAAACTATCTTTAGTGGTCCCAATCGGTGCTCTTGTATATCTGCAGTAGAGAGAAGGAGGGTTATCTCACCAATGAAGTCACCAAACCGGAGGAGACGGCAGATGAATATCGAACTTGGAAGAAGGAGAATAGCCAGGTAATGTCTTGGCTGATAAACTCCATGATGCCTAACATTGGAGAAAATTTTCTTCTACTTGAAACAGCAGCAGAGGTATGGGAGACAGCAAAGGAAACTTACTCCCACAAGGATAATACTCCTGAACTTGTAACAATCGAAGGTGCGTTGCATAATTTGAGGCAGGGTGATCTCTCAGTGACAGATTATTACAACAAGCTTCAACGATACTGGCAACAACTTGATGCATTTGAGAAATACAAGTGGAGCACTGTTGATGATTCACAACAATATAAGAAGATTATTGAGACAAAAAGGGTGTACAAGTTTTGTTTGGGATTAAATTCAAATCTTGATGCTGTGAGGAGTAGGATTTTTGGGACAAAACCACTGCCTAATCTTCGAGAGGCATTTTCTGAAATCAGACGTGAAGAGAGTCGCAGAACCTTGATGCTAGGGGCTGAATCTAAAGAACCAAAGGAAGCTGGAGGTGAGGCTTCAGCCTTGGCAGCACGCAGTACTTCGGAGGCACGAAAAGGCGGCCGGTCATGGTGTGATCACTGTCAAAAACCTGGCCATATCAAGGACAAGTGCTGGAAAATTTATGGGAAATCAACGGATTGGAAACCAGCCAAGGAACGAGATAGCAAAGCTAATCTATCATCCTCTTCTGTGGCTGAACCATTCAGCAAGGAATAATTGGAAGTACTGCAGAAACTCATTGCTCAGGGACAGCCCAGCCAAATGATAATAGGTTCAGGGACGGTTGCACGAAAAGGTAATTTTCTTACTGCACTAGCTACAAATCAAGGCACATCTCATTCATGGATTGTGGATTCCGGAGCATCGGATCACATGACTGGTAATAGAAAACTTTTCAATCAGCTTTCAGCTTATAGCAATAGTCCTCATGTACGAATAGCAGATGGATCCTTGTCTAAAGTAATAGGGATTGGTTCCATAATTATTTCTGCCGATTTGACTTTGAATTCAGTCTTGTATGTGCCTAAGCTAACCTGCAATCTCTTATCAGTAAGTAAACTCACTAAGGATTTGAATTGTGCGGCTGATTTTCGATCAAATGCTTGTGTTTTTCAGGATTTGCACTCGGGGAAGATGATTGGCAGTGCTAAAGGCTGTGCAGGACTCTATTTTCTAGAAGTTCAACCCTCTCCAATAAGTAAAGCATCAACAGCAGTGAGTAGTAGTTCTTATGTCAACAGTGTTAGCAAAAATGAGTCTGTTAGAGTGTCTAGTCCAAGTCAGGATGTTATGTTATGGCACTATAGACTAGGTCATCCAAACTTTATGTATCTTGCTAAGTTGTTTCCATCATTGTTCAGTAATAAAAGTCCTGGTGATTTCCAATGTGATATTTGTCAATTCTCTAAACATTCTCGTACCAGTTTTCCAAATCAGTTTTATAAGTCAACCAAGCCATTCTCTATGGTGCATAGTGATGTTTGGGGACCATCACAAACTCCTAATATCACTAATGCTCGGTGGTTTGTTTCATTTATTGATGATCATACTCGACTCACATGGATATTTCTCATGAAACACAAATCTGAGGTCTCTCAAATTTTCAAAAACTTTAATATCATGATTCAAACCCAATTTAATTCTAAAATTCAGATTTTAAGAACTGACAATGGCAAGGAGTTCTTTAATTCTACTCTTAGCAATTACTTTTTGAGTGAGGGTATTATTCACCAAAGCTCATGTGTTGGTACCCCATAACAAAATGGAATTGCTGAGCGAAAGAATAGACATATCCTTGAAGTTTCCCGATCTTTGTTATTTTCTACAAACATGCCAAAACGATTTTGGGCTGATGCTGTTCTTACAGCAGCCTATCTGATAAATAAGCTCCCTTCCAAAGTTCTGAATTTCTCCACTCCAACTCAAAAACTTCTTGAAGTTTATCCTCACTATCGCCTCATATCTAATTTACCACAAAAAAATTTTGGGTGTACTGTTTTTATCCATCTTCACAAACACACAAGAGGTAAATTGGATAAGAGGTCTGTTCGTGGTGTGTTTCTCGGTTATTCTTCACATCACAAAAGTTATAAGTGCTTTTGCCCTAAAAATAACAAGTTTTATCACAGCTTGGATGTCACTTTCTTTGAGACAACTCCATATTTTCATAAAACTGCTCTTAAGGGGGAGAATTTAGGTGAATATCAGTTTTTGGGATCTGAAAGACCTACTTTGACTTCATCTTCAACACTTGAGTTTGGATGATGTGTTTTTGACTCCTTATGATATTGAATTTCTTGACAGCCCTAGAGTCAGTCTAAAACAGCCTCCTCAACCTAGTCAGCCAAAATCAGACTTGTTAGATCATCCTAGTGTTGTTCAATCTAATCAGACTGATCATGATAACAACTTATCCCCTTTTGTTAGTGAGCCTAAGAAACCTACAGTTACTGCTGATGATCAAAACATAATTATTTATCAAAGGAGACGGGGAAGACAGAAGGAAACAGAGGTTCAGACACAACCTATACCACTTCAAACATCTGAACCTGAGTCCAAGTCTCATGAAACTCATACACAGGCTGAAGATAAAAATTCTTCTAACAGTACGGATTCTGAGAGTGCACAAACTGATGATGATTTGCCTATTGCAATTTGAAAAGGGGTCAGAGACTGCAGGAGTAGGCCGTTATATCCTATTAGCAAGTATGTCAGTTATGATGGGCTGTCTCAAGGGTATAGGTCTTTTATTGCAAAAATCTCAGACATACACATTCCCAATAGCGTGCAAGAAGCATTGTCAGTAGCAGAATGGAAAAAGGCTGTAGAAGAAGAATTGAAAGCCCTAGAAAAGAACCAAACCTGGGAACTATGTGATTTGTCGAGTGGAAAGAAGCCAGTTGGTTGCAAATGGGTCTTCATTGTGAAAACCAAAGCTGATGGCAGCATTGAGAGGTTTAAAGCAAGATTGGTTGCTAAAGGGTTCACTCAATCATATGGCATTGACTATCTGAAAACTTTTGCACCTGTGGCAAAGTTGAATTCTATCCGGGTTCTACTATCTCTAGCAGCAAATCTTGACTGGCCTCTCTACCAACTAGATGTCAAGAATGCATTTTTGAACGGCAATCTAGAAGAAGAGGTGTATATGGAGGTTCCTCTTGGGACTAAAAATGATGCTAATAGAGGAAAGGTGTGCAGGTTGAAGAGATCGTTGTATGGTCTCAAACAATCTCTAAGAGCATGGTTTGAGAAATTTTCTAAGGTGCTAAAACAGCATGGGTACACTCAAGGTCAGGCAGATCACACAATGTTCATAAAACATTCTTCTGTTGGTAAGATGGCAGTATTAATAGTCTATGTGGATGATATTGTACTCACAGGGGACTATGAAGAGGAAATACCCAGAATTAAAAAGGTTCTTACAAAAGAGTTCGAGATCAAAGATCTAGAAAACTTAAAGTACTTCCTTGGGATGGAGATAGCTAGGTCAAAGAAAGGAATTTTTGTCTCACAAAGAAAGTATGTGTTAGACCTACTGAAAGACACTGCCATGCTTGACTGCAAACCAGCTGACACACCAATGGACTCTACTACTAAACTTGGGTCAATTCAAGACAATTCTCCTATTGAAAAGGGGAGATATCAAAGACTTGTAGGGAAGTTGATCTATCTTTCTCATACAAGACCTGATATTGCCTTCTCGGTGAGTGCTGTAAGTCAGTACATGAATAATCCTACAGAGGAACACATGACAGCGGTTCAAAGGATTCTGAGATACCTAAAAATGACACCTGGTAAGGGGCTGTTTTTCAAGAAAAATGCAACGAGAGGAGTTGAAGTATACTCGGATGCAGATTGGGCCGGATCTATAACTGATAGAAGATCTACCTCAGGGTTGTGTACTTATGTCTGGGGTAATTTAACAACTTGGAGGAGTAAAAAGCAGTCAGTTGTGGCGAGAAGTAGTGCTGAGGCTGAGTTTAGAGCCATGGCTCAAGGGATTTGTGAAGGAATATGGCTGAAACGATTGCTAGTTGAGTTAAAGGTTCCTATAGATGGTTCAATCAAGCTACTAAGTGATAGCCAATCAGCAATAAGCATTGCAAAGAACCCGGTTCAGCACGACCGAACCAAACATATTGAAATTGACAAGCATTTCATCAAGGAAAACATAGAAGGAGGGATAGTTGAACCTATCTATATCTCATCATCATTACAGAATGCAGACATACTCACCAAGCCAGTTCCTAGAGTTGTATTTGAAGGTTTGTGTAGCAAGCTGGGTATGATAAACATATACAACCTAGCTTGAGGGGGAGTGTTGGAGATATTTATATTGTGACTATTTTCTAGGGATCCTAATATTGTAAGTATGGTGTATATTTAGGTTTCCTATTTTTAGATGATTTGGTATTAATTTCCTTCTTTAAGAAGGAAACAAATTCCTTAGATTAAGCAGATTGATACTGCCTAACGTGTATATATATATTAGGACTGTTTTGTACAGAATAAGGAAGTGAATAAAATCCTAAAATTCACAGGTTCAATTTAAAAAAAGAAGAAAATAATTGATGTGTGAATAGATTCCCTCATTTTCTAGTGTTTGGTTCAAACTAAAAAATCAAGAAAACTTGATTGTGGTCACCATGGTGTGATTACCACCCATATAACACAAAATATTAACAACAAAAATTAAGGCACACAAAATATAATGTAATGTACTCAATTGCCTGCAAATTCAGAAGGCAAGCACACATTGCCTGAAAATTCAGAAGGCAAGCACACAACTCGTCTGAAACCAACTCGACTGAAACCAAACCAACTTTGGCCAAACCAAGTTTGAAAATATCCAAGACTAAACCAAGGCTGAAACCAACTTTGGCAATCTGTCATAGACAATGAGGATGGTAGCAATGACAGCAAAAATGATTAGCAACTGATAAATATCCAACACAACTGAAACCAAACCATGGCTGTGACCCAGGCCGAGACATTACCTGGCTGGAAATTCAGAGGCAAGCACACAACTCATGCCAAACCAAAAGCACAAATATCCAACACAAAAGCCAAGGTTGACAAATATCCAGCACAAATATCCAACACAAATACCCAGCACATATATCCAACACAACTGAAACCAAACCATGGTTGTGACCAAGGCCGAGACCAACATATATCCAACACAACACAAGTTTGCACCAACACAATAAGCAACCAATCAGGTGCTTGAAATTCAGACAAGTTTGCACACAATTGAAACCAAAGACCAATCACACAACTGAAACAAAAGGCCAAGCACACAACTGAAACCAAAGGCCAAGCAACAACTGGCAAGCACACAACTAAATGCAGACATATGCTGGATTTCAGAAGGCAAGCACCATGAAGTAGCTAAGTCAAGTTACAGAAACTAGCAATGCACCATGAAGTATGATTAATTAACTTGAAACATGAATCAATGACAAACAATTTTCCATCTCATACGCTAGATATTCAGCCATGCTTCTGACCTATGCATATAGAAATAAGATTCTGGTCACTTCGACCATTCTTCTGCGCAACTAGCATAGGATATGGACGCATGGAGCCAACATAAAAGAAAATTAGACAATATATTTATAAAAAATTAAAAATATTTCATGTAAAAACCTAAAGTTTATAATAGCAATGTTTATAATACAACTTAAAAGTAACTTGTTATAATAGCAATGTTTATAACACAACTTAATACAACTTATAGAAAATGTGCTCAGAAAAAGGTCCTTTTCTTCATTATCTGCCTCGCCGTAAAGTTTATAATAGCAATGTTGGCTGCAAATATCATAATGACCCTACATAATTAGCATTGTCATCATGGATTGCCTCGCCAATATATTACTGCTATAAACTTTGGCTGCATATCTTAAAAATAGCCCATCATCATAAGTTCATAACACATAATATGCATACCTTTTTAACTTTAATTCCATCACACTAGAAATATATAGGATACTCTCAATCCATCAAGGTGAAATCATTCACCTTAACCCACTTGTAAACCTGTCAAACAAGTTTGCATTAGCAATCTAATATTCAATATAACATGTAAAATGTATATATCATAGTCTATATAGTAGGATACAAAAAGTTTTATGTATAGATATTAAAGTGCACAGTGCTTGACAATGTTGTGCTTAATAATGTTTTGCATCACTCATGAATATGTATATTAAGACTTGTAGAAATAAGGAGTAGGTTGAAGTTATCATAGATTACAAATTGAATTTCAGATTCCATAAAAAAAATTGAAATAGATCAAATTCATTAAGTAGAGAAGGAAACCCATAAATCAAGTAGATCAAAATAGAAAACATGAAACCCACAACAAATAGTTTAGAACCCCTGATTTAATATAAGAAAAACACACAAATTAAATAGATCAAACCCGTGATATTAAAATAAGGAAACCAATAAATTTAATAAATCAAACCTTAAATCCAACAGGCATAAAGATTAGAAAGAAGCTATACAAAAACAAGGATGAAATAGATCAAATTCATTAAGCAGAGAAGGGAACCCACAGAAATCAAGCAGATCAAAATAGCAAATAGGAAGTCTATAACAAATAGATCAAAACCCCTGGATTAATATAAGAAAAACCCATAAAATCAAATAGATCAAAACCATAAAATTGAAAAATAAGAAAACCCATTAAGCTCATAAATCAAATTAATGGAGATTAAAATAGAAAATAGGAAAACCGATAGAAACAGATCAGAACTCTTAAACTAAAATCAGAAAACCCATGGAACCCGTAAATCAACATTAACACCCTTAAATCAAAATGGGAATAGAGTTTAGGATTAAGGTTTAGGATAGATACCTTGGCGTCTGCGATCGTTGTCAACGGTGCGGAGGAACTTTGGGCCACGGGAGAGAAGGAAGGGAAGGCAGAGGAGGTCACGACGCTGGGTTTTGCACGGCGGGAAGAAGGCGGAGGAGGAAAACGAGAAGGGAGGAAGGCGGAGGAAGAACACGAGAAGAGAGGAAGGCGGCGGAGGAAGGGAGGAAGTGGGAGGTGACCGGATCGAGTTGCAGCGAAAAAAAAAAAAAGAAGTTTTGGATGAACCCTGGAAACGCGTTTGGGGGTACGGAGAGAAAAGGCGCAGTTTTCTGTTTGTTTGCTAAAATAAATGCCCCGCGAAGTCAAGATTTTAAGAAATCCTCTCTCTAGCATTTTAGTTTTAACCGATTTTCAAATCATATATTTTTTTGTTTTGTGATTTTAAAAAAATGAAGGTGTTACATAGTATGTCACGGCAGATTTTTAAGAAAAGTGTTTTCACACAAAAAAAACTCCAAAAACACTTGGAAATATCGTTCCAATGAATTTTTAATTACTAAAATCACTGTTAAAACAGTAACTGTGAATAAAAATAGATTATTTAATTACTGAAAATACAGTTACTATTGCGGGTGGTTTCCATTTCCTTTTTTATGTTTAAACAAACACATAAAATGAAATTCGAAACACTGTTACTATTACGATTGAATTTGTTTCATATGTGACGTGCCGGTGATGTGACGGTGATTTCATTGCAAAATAAAAAAAATGCAAAAAATATCTTGAAATTTTTAAAAATGAGTTGAAATGTGAGTTTTCCATTTCCGGTTTTTTGGGAAAACAACCAAACAGCCCCCCAATAGAAATCAACTTGAAATCCTAATCCAATTAGGAAATCAACTTTATTTCCAAATAGAAATCCTAATCATGATAGGAATAGGACCGCCGCTTGTATATGGGCCTGTTTGTTTCACCAAGTTTATGGAATAGGAATGGTATTTGGACCTGACAGTGGTGTTTTCGTAATTAATGGAATCCAACTGAATCCTAATCCTGAGTTTGGTTCAAAAAAAATTTATAGAATTGCTATTCTATAAAGTGGCTCAAACAGTGGTAATTTCAGGAAACCCAAATCCGTTCTTTGAGAGAGGAATTGGGCGTGATTTCTGACACCTCTCCCAATTCTTATTCCGATTCATAACGAAACCCTAGATCTGTTGATCCGTGGTTTCCCCGCTGTTCTTCTCCCGCCACAGCGCTCTCTTCTTCGCGCCTCTTCTCCCGCAGCTCGTCGTGGCTTGTGCGTGGTCGTGTATGGAACTCGAAACCCTAGCTCTGGTTGAGCCATGGTTTTTTGCAGATTTAAATGTCGAATCAGCTTCTCCCTCTAAATCTGATCCCGCCTCTGGTTGAGCCGTGATTTCTTTGATTTGTTTTCCAACTTCTTGTTGGTGGGTTCCTTGGCTTTGGTTGTTGGTGATCCCTTCTCGAACTGGTGTTGGTTCGGGTGGGTTTGTTGGCTACGGTGTTGATCCCGACTTTGGTGGGTTTGTTGGGTTTGTTGCTTGGACCTCGACATTTTTGTCCCCTTTGCAGCTTAAGGTATACGATTTTCCTCCTCTTTTTGTTCGTGATAATTCATTATTTGGAAATTTTAACAAAGAATAGGGTTATGTTTACTAAATTTCAGTTAGTTGTGTGAAATATAATGCAATTGTTCGCATCGATATTGTTCTATTTAGTTAGTTGTGTGATGAATGGCAGTTATGATTACTAAATTTCAGTTAGTTGTGTGGAAATTTCAGTTATGTTTACCAAAATTCAGTTAGTTGCATGATAATTCATTATTTAGGACTTTTAACAAAGTATAGGGTTATGTTTACTAAAATTCAGTTAGTTGTGTGAAATAGAATGCATGATATTTGTGTGAATGTGTTGTTCTTGATAATTGTGTTTATTACAAAAGAATGTGAGTGCATGAAAAATAATAGGGTTATGTTTACCAAAGAATGGGGTTAAATTCATTACATGAAAGGAACCGGGTAGTAGAATGTGTTGTTATTGATAATTGTGTGAAATCGAATGCAACACTAGTTAAAATAAAATTCAGTGTAATTAGATTTCTTGCGAATAAATATTTGTATCAGTTATCTAATTAACTTTCAACTGAAATAAGTAGTCAAGATAAGTTGTAAATGTATGCTAAGTTTAAAACGGATGTAGATGGATATGGAAGATGAGGAAGAATTGAAGAGGATGTGTGCTAATACAGCTGTCTATGTCGTGGTCACTTTGGTAACATGTATTTTGAGAATGCGTGCTAAGAGCAAGAGAATATCAACTTGTACGAAGCAAAAAAAGATCAGAAAAATATATTGTAGAGAGGCTCACTTCAGACGTGTATTGGAGGGCTATCAAGATAGCTGCCGATCTTATATTAAAATGAGACCGAGGATCTTTTTTAAACTTGTTGAAGTAATGAAAGCAAATGGTTTATTAAAAGATACAAGACACGTTCAAGTTGAAGAACAGCTTGCTATGTTCCTAAGTATTGTTGGGCACAAAACTAAAAATAGAATAATAAGAACTGAGTTCATAAGATCAGGGGAAACAGTTAGCAGGTATTTCAATAAAGTCCTGCAAGCAATGAATGGATTACGTGATCGGTACATGAAGCAAGCCCCAAAAGAAGTTCCCGTGGAGATTGCAAACAACTCAAATTATTTTCCTTACTTTAAGGTAAATTAAATACATATATCTTAACAATTTTTCAAATAAATCACTTTTTATTCAACTATGTATAATTTATAATTTTTTATAGGACTGCATTGGTATGATAGATGGCACACACGTCGACACGGTGTTACCTAGTGACCTAGTTGCACGGTTTAGAGGGCGAAAAGGGGTCACCCAAAACATCTTAGCAGCCTGCACCCCCAATAAACTATTTACTTATGTCTTGGCTGGCTGGGAGGGGGCAGCAAATGATTATAGAATATTACAAGACGCTCTGTCCAGAACACAGCCTTACAGGCTCCGAGTTTATGATGGTATTCATTCTCACTTGTGCACATTTTGAATAATATATTAAATACTTGGCAATAATTGAGATTTTAAAATATTATTCAATTAATGTAGGTAAATATTACCTATGTGACGCTGGATACACCATAATGCTAGGTTTCATATCCCCATATCGCGGTATACGATATCATTTAAAAGAGCACACCGGTAGGACACCAAAGAATAGAAAAGAGTTGTTCAATTTAAGGCATTCATCTTTAAGATCAAAAATTGAATGCACATTTGGGATACTGAAGAATCGGTTTAAAATTATTACGGCGAAGCCGAATTATCCATTTCCCACTCAAGTGGACATTGTACTAGCGTGTACTGTGTTGCACAACTTTATTGCCTTGGAGGATCGGGATGATGATATTTTAAATGAAAATGTTGAAATTGATGAAGATACTGGGGAAGAGACAAATGAAGACGATTTAACTTAGTATGTTATTTGTTCTATGGCTATGTAATAACTTGGTAAATTTTAAAATATTGTTCGCATCGATATTGTTTAATGTTTCTTTGCTTGTACCAAAACATTACTACTTTTATCGGTTGCTCTTTTGTTATGTTGTTTGAGAAATATCGTCGTTTCATATATTCCTTGATAAATGCATACATATCCCATATTGTTTTATATTTCTTTATTGTTAATATGGCTATGCTTACAATATATATTAGGTATGGCTAACAATCCGGCAGATAAGCAAAGCGTGCCTTCTCATTCGAATGCAATGCCAAATCCTACATCAGGGATTAACATGAACTTCATGCCTGTTCGACCACAACCATTCACTTCACCTCCTCATACATTCTCACCATTCCCACCATACGATGGTAATTATGGTGGGATGACACAGCCGCCAATATCATACATGAGCTTGTTAAGCAGTCCACAAGGTTTGCTATTTCCCACAGCCAGTTCTCAGAGTAGTGGACCTAATCAATTTTCACCGAACACTGGTGATTCAGGTGGAAAGGATATTCATGACATTGATGGTGCGGAGCACACTTTGCCATTGAAAAGAGGAAAAAAATTAGCTTATAAGAAAAAAGTTCCGTGTGCCAGGTTGAACTCAAGAGGCGTGGCTAATAAGTTTTGGCTTCCAGAGCATGATGATGTGCTTATTCCTTATCTTGCAGATTTAGCATTGGATGGCCTGAAGCCAGACAAGAACTTCAAGGCTGAAGCTTATAAAATGGTTGCCATGAAAATCAACATGCAATTCAGGACTGATTTCACTCACCTACATATCATTAACCACTTGAAAATGTTTGAGGAACAAATTCAACGACATGAAGGCTTGCCTTGATATAAGTGGTGCTAGGTGGGATGAAACAAGTAAAATGATTACATTGGATGATGAAACCTTGAAATCTTGGGCTCAGGTATAACAAATTCAGTATCTATATTGTCACCAAAATTTAATACATTTGATTCACTACTTATAAGTATTTGTTATTGCAGGACAAATCCAATTCTAAGTACAAAGCGTACATAAACAAACCCATTCCTCACTTCAAAAATTTACAAGTTATCATAGGTGATGATCAAGCCAAGAGTGAATTTGTTAGGCCCGTGTACGCTAACATTGGGTCTAGTAGGTCCATACATATTCCCCATGATGATTGCGAGATTCTAGAGGAGAGTGAAACTGAACCACATTCTGATGCTTGCAACCACCCACATTCTGGTGCTGTTAACCAACCACAACCCACTAGATATAAGACTAAGAGTAAAGACAACATGACTTCATCATCTAACAAAAAAAACCAGAAAATCTAATCGTGAAGAGGAAATGCTATGTGCCTTTGTTGAGTCAATGTCTCAGTCAATGAGAAATCAACATGTTATTCACTGGACTGAGCAGTTGGCTGCAGCGTTAAAGGAACATAGGTCTGAATATTCTGAGGAGTTCCTCGATAGGGTTTTAGACCATTTATATGACAATGAACGTGAAACTAGGAGGTTTTTCATAAAATCCAAGGAAGGTCAGCAGAGGTACATCACCAAATTAGTTAACGACCAAGGTTGGTCGGATAGCTAGTTTGTTGGATTTCGATTATATTTTGATGGATATTGTTGTGTTAATTGCAATCTATTAACGTTACGATATATATTTTTATTATGAAGAACATCTATGTCGTTGTGGGATTAATGAACCGGTATATTTTAAATTTTGATGCAGGTAAGTATGGTCATGGAATGATCAATGAGTTCTTTGAATTTTGCCTTTGCTTTTGATATCAGGTAAATGGGTTTGTTGCTTGGGTTTACTGATGTCGATTTGTACATTCTGTTGCTTGGGTTTATTGCTCCATAGTCACACGTGGTTGATGTGGGTTATGGGCTGTTATTTGGAGCTTGTGTAGCTCATTGCCATTTGGGTTTGTTGCTGTTTTCGCTGGAGCTTGGGTTGCTTTGTTGCCGCTGGGTTTGTTGCTATTTTGTTTTTGAGCTTGTGTAGCTCCTTGCTACTGGGGTTTGTTGATGTTTTGTTTTGAGCTGGTGTAGCTCCTTCCTCTATGGGTTATGTGGCTGTTATTTGGAGCTTTTGCAGCTCCAATTGCTGGGTTTGTTGGTGTTTTATTTTGAGCTTGTGTAGCTCCTTGGTGCTGGGTTTGCTGCTATTTAGTTCTGAGCTTGTGCAGCTCCTTCCTGCTGGGTTTGTTGCTGCTTTGTTCTGAGCTTGTGTTATTCCTGTGAAATTGGTTTGCTGCTGTTTTTGTCGTGGCTTGTTTACCTCATTGCTGCTGGGTTTGTTGCTATTTTGTTCAGAGCTTGTGTAGCTCATTGCTGCTGAGTTTGTTGCTGTTTTGTTCTGAGCTTGTGTAGCTCCTGTGGATGGGGTTTGCTGCTGTTTTCGTTGTGGCTTGTGAACCTCCTTGCTGCTGGGTTTGCTGCTGTTTTGTTTGGAGCTTGTATATCTCCTTGCTGCTGGGTTTGTTGTTGTTTTGTTCTGAGCTTGTGTAGCTCCTGTAAATGGGGATTGCTGCTATGTGGGAGCTGTTTTGTTTTTCCTTGCCTGTGGGTTACTTGCTGTTTTGTTTTGAGCTTGTGTAGCTCCTTGCACTTGATATGTGGCAATGATGATGATCAGCGTTTACTGAGAATGCAATCTAACTTACATTGTTTATTATATCCAGATGAGGCAAAAGGGGATGAGATTGCAGCCTACATTGAATTGACAATGTCTAGGCGAGGCAATTCATCCTTATAATGTAATCTGTAATAAACATGTAAGTTATAGGTGGGACAATCAATTATGACAAGTTGATCTATTACTGAGCCATACAATATCAATTAGAATTTATACCCAATTCAAAAAACAGTTTTCATTACATCCTCAGTAGTTTTTGCAAGTACAGGTACATGACATGAAGTTTGTAATAATTAAAATAATACAAAAAATTGCTAATAAAATTACAAAAATTTTCCAAGCTAGTAGTTGATTTTCGACAAGTCTCAATTCTTTCTTCAGCCTCTTTGATTGTAAAATATATTTATCTCCGTACCTATTTTCTTTGACATATTGGCTTCCTTGGTTGCTTGAGTCTCCTCTTTCTTCAGCCCATTCGAAAAAATAGCATTCTTTATTTGGGAATTTTGCACACCCCTAATAACACCTTCCCTTATTTTTACCATTCTTGCACACTTTTATCGGTGTTCGGAGATTGCAGTCGCAATAAACTTCATAATTCTGGTAGCACTCTTCTGATATCATTTTGATGTCTGGGATCCAAATTGAAGACAATGGGAATTTTATAATTGCTGAAAAAATGAGAATGCATGGATTAATTTTGAGGCCTCAAGTTGAATTTATAGCCACCATGACCCTGAACTAGCCGTTGCTACAGTGTTATGCCTTTGAATTTTGAAGTTGTGTGGAAATAGTCGTTGCTACAGTGTTGCTTCTTTGAAATTGGTGGATGAATCCGTTGCTACAGTGATTTTTAATGAAAAATGGGCTAGCCATTGCTACAGTGTCGATCCCTAAAAAAAGTCTTTCTGAACCAAACATGGTATTAGGAATTGGACCAATTCTATAAAAGTGAGATTCCTAATCCTTTGGGTGAAACAAACATAGAATGCAAAAAAAAATAGGATTCCATAAAACTAAAACTTGTCTATAAATTTTATATGGATTATGTTAGAATCCATAAATAAAATAGGATTTCTAATCCTATTCCTAGCCTTATTTGAACCAAACAGACCCTATATAAACCTCCCCTCGCCCTCTCTCAAAAACTCAAATCAAAACCAATACAAAACCCAAAAAAGAAAAATAAATTATAATAAGACAGAAGCCATTATAACTTATAAGCATGGATTCTTCGCCTTCAGCTCTTTCTTCTTCTTCTTCTTCTTCTCCTCCTTTGGAACTGCCGTCGCCATTGCCTCCATACAATGATGACGGAACCCATCCCTGTTTGCCGATAGGGTTTCGATTTTGCCCGACCGGCGATGTCGTCATCAGGCATTTTGTACGCAACAAAGTTTTGGGAGCGCCGTTACCAATTAACCCAATCAAAGAGATCGATGTCTATCTCTTTGAACCTGATGAACTCCCCAGTGAGTATTTCTTTCTTTTCATCTTATATGGGTTTAGTGGTTTTTGTTTATTCTGATAAATTTTCGTAGTTATTTGTTTATCGACATCTGGCTTAATCGATCATCGTCTATCTATTTTATTTTAATGTCAATTAAAGAAAACCCTAACTTGAAATTTTAATCATAAAATTTTGACCTAACTCAACATATCTAAGACTTTCTTGGATACAGCCCTGGAATTGTTGCAAATCAAAATAATTAAAATTGGATCTTTAGCTTGGCTTATTTTTTTAATAAAATGTTAAAATTGGTCTTTTTAAAAAAAAAGGATCACTTTTATTGCACTTCTTGATGAGGACTTGATTCTTCTTTGATTAGAATTAAATTTGTGATTTTTCGTCTTCCTTATTTTAAGTGTGGAAATTTTTTAGAGAGGAAATATTTATTTAAAAATCATTGGGGTCAGTGAGGAAATATTTAATTAAAAATCTTTGGAGGTGATGATTATAGGATTTAAGGGCAAAAATTTTTGCTTTTAGAGAAATATACAATTCTTCTTATATTTGGAGTATATTGTAGGACTTCTTAAGAATTTTAAAAGCAACTAAAAAATGCAGGTCTTTTCAAATTTCAGGTAAACATAATTTTTCCTAAGATTTACGGGGATAAAAGGAAAAACATTATTTCGAATATACTAGCCTTGAAGCAACAAATATTAATTGCTATTGCTATGAAACAGTTCATATTTGCTTTTATTGCCGTTTCTTCATAATCCGACGGCACATTATTTTTTTCCCCTTAACTTTTCTTCATATAAAACAGTTCATGTTTTGTGTAAACGTGAACCAGTAAATAACTTCGCAAACAACCTATATCAACACTCAATCCATATTAACTGATGTCAAGGGTAAGGCATCTAAGGCTCTTTTTCTAGCAAAATAAAAGGAGAACACATATTCTATTCTATCATAGTGAATTTTCATCATTGAGTTTCCGGTGTTGTGACGTCCATATTTTTTCATGTGTAGTTACTATGTCTAATGGCGATGAGATTTGGATGTATTTCTTTGTGTACATGACTGAGGAGAACTCAGACCGTTCCACCCCGAAAGGCAATTGGAAGTTAGATGTGAGCGATAAGCCCATCAAGGATCCTGATACAAAAGAAATCATCGGGTTAAATAACATGTTTATCTACTATAGGAAAGAACTTGGACCAAATGGGCGATACAAGACCAATTGGACCATGCAAGAATTTCGAGCAATCAATATAGAGAACCTTAAAGATCCCAAGGTGAGATACTATCTCTTCTTGTAGGTAAAAAAATTTATTCTCTTGTGATGTATAGTTTGTGCTAATGTGCGATTATTTTCTTTCTTGTAGATGAAAAATTGGGTTATATGCAAAATAGAAACAGTGATTCCTCGGGAAAATGAGGTGAAGGTTTCGAAGAAGGGTAAAAGGAGAAATCATGTACATAAGCAATAAGAAGTATTTCCCCCTTATCGAGAAGGGGAATTATCATATTTTCTTTCCTTGAGATGGTCAATATTTTATCATGGTCTTTCAGTTGATCATGAAATTTTGTAGTAGTTAAAAGGAAATTCAAAACCAGTTATCTTTTGTTTCTTTTTTATTTTCTTTTAGCATTTGTAGTTTGGTGTTGATCGGGCTATTTGCCCCTAGCAATTTAGTTCAATGGGATATTACCTGTAATTATTTGTTACCCTTTTCTTAATCAATGATGAACGCTTCAAGTCAAAATCTTTTTTTTTTTTGATGAAATCTTTGTTTTTTCCCGTTATTATTTCAGTTTATTGCTTAATTTTGAACTGCATTTTAATTTCTTGACTTGAGTATAAAAACAGACTTTTGCGACCTTGATGTTTTATTGATCACACAATCAATTGTATTTATTGTTGGATAGGGTAGTTGAGTATTGATGAGGAGCCGCTTTCTTTCCCGACTTTATATCTGGTTCTGAATAAGGTGGCTGAAAAATCTGTACAATTAGAAACTCGTAAGAGGACGGGGCTTAGGTCTCTCGTGGTTTCTCTGACAATCAAGTCAGTTGTTAAGCTTGAGTGAAGAAAATGAAGAACTGTCGGAGTTCTTATATGTGCAATATCTCTGCTTAAAGATCAGATTTGTGAACCTTAAAAAAGAGATCATTCTCTAAGTTAGAATAGTACTGCTATTTATACCGAGGGTATAAATGGTAGATCGGTCACTTTGGCCGAACACAGGTTGGCGATGGCAAAGTGTGGGCTGGCAGCTGAGTTAGCACCTACTTAAGAAGTGTCGACTGGCGACTGGATGAGCAATCAGGTCAGTATTAAATAGGAAGTGATTGGAGGCATAACGATGCATACGTGGTCCGATGAGTCATGAAGGCTATCAAGGGCTAGAGGCATGATGCACCTGTCATGCATTAAATGTGATGCTGACACGTTGCTAGTGGGGGAGGCTCGAGGTAAAAGTTGTCCTTTGGCTTCACCGAGAAGCTATGAAGCACGGACACGCATAACATGAAGCCGTGTCGTGTCGTGTCCGTGTCGGACACACGTGTCGAACACACGTATCCTATATATATTTTAGGATTTGCCTCGTGTCGGCGTGTCGGATGACCGTGTCGGATCCGTGTCCGTGCTACATAGCCGAGAAGTAACGCCTTTCGAGTCGTCCTTGCGATGCGTCAAGTATCTGGTCGAGTGGGTTTATGACGAGTCGTCTTCAACAAGAGGATTGACTGATACTGCCTTTCGAGTCGACATTAAGGAATGTCGACTCAACGAGTCGGCTAGGTTGGAATCCTCGCTGGTTTTTAATCGCCAACTTGATTGGGGCATAGCATACAAAAGTACATCTGTCCGTTGTTTGGCAATGAGTTGCACTTTGACGAATGGAAACACCATAACAAACCTCAAATCCTTCTTAAAAAGGTTTCTTCACTTCTGAACTTCTGTCGATCTGCTCTGCTGAATCTAAACAATCAAATCTCGAATAACAGTTTAGATATCATAGTAAAAGAACACAAAAAAGGAACTGTTACTCTGTGCAATTCCATTATATTCAAAAAGAGACCTGATTAGAAAATATGTTCTGAATTGTATCTATTGAATCCATCTGTGAGCATGAATTAGTGACAATTTACAGAACATGTATGTTATTCCACTGTATTGACTGACAACCCACATTCTACTCTCATGGCTTCCATAAGCTTAGCAGAAACCTTCTCTTCTTTAACATTCGTTCCCTTCCCTTCATCTTTGTTCTTCAGATCGCCACCAGTAGTCTCTCCCTCTCCCCAACCCCTGTATAGAATAACTTTATTCGGTTCTCTTGACACCAACACTGCACCGGTTGCTTGCTGTTGAACAATGGTAACAGAAATTAAGCCAGCAATATCGTTTGGCACCAGTTAAATTTAATAGCATCAATAAAATACCTCTAGTTGGAAGATCACTTCCTGGACTGAAGTTCCCTTGGCCCTTCCTTTGATATTCACAATGGCCAGGGGATGCTTCTTAAAATGTGTTTTAATTGTTTTTGCAACGCCCGTGACGATATTGCTCCTCCCTGGATATGATACAATAGATTAGCGCATTACATGAACTGTTGAAAAAGGGAGCGAAAAACACCAACTTTTTGGGAGCTGCATCTCGTAAAAGTTTATAAAATGCCAAATAACTATAATCACATAATAGTATCCTATTGTATAACAGCATGAATATCAAATACTTCGGCAGCATTAGGACAGATGCACCGCAATGGTGAAAAAGTTGCACTCTGTAACTTTCTGTAAAAAAATCATTTAGCAGCAAACTCCTTTTGAGTTTCAATGTGGAATTTAACAATTAACTTATGCTGAAGATGGATATATGAATTTTTAAAATTCATGCATACAAGAACAAAAACAATTAACATATGCTGGACATGCGTATACAAATTTCCAGAATTCTGGAAGTGTACAAAAACAAATACGTAAAATATACAAGATCCACATAATATACGGGAAGATGAGTTTCATCCTCTAGACAGAAAAACATGTATCAGTAGAATTATAAGACATCCGAAGATTGGATCATCCTTGATACAACATGCAAAATGGAGACCACCCAGCACCTTCTAGACAAAAGAATGAACACCAATGTATAACTTAAAGGATATAAATAGAAATTATTATTACCAACAGCAAGCACAGGACGTTTTCTCATCTTGAGAGCTTGTTTTCGTAAAACAAGTCTTTCCCGGTTCGAGAGAGGAGCAGCTCTGAAGGGAATTTCAAGATCAGAATCATCTCTCAGCTTATACTCATGAACATGTTTGTCCAGTGTGCCTCCTGCTGACCCAATGGATAACTCTGCTTCATCTTCATCTCCATTGCTGATGGCAGGTATTGGGACCTCTTCTTGGTGCTGTAAAAATAAGATTAACAGTGAACAAAGGGAAAACAGAAAAACAGAAGAGAAACATAGTACACAGCTGTCGGTTGGTACCGCACAAGACTCAGGGTAGAACCCGGGCTCATTAGAGCTACATCCTTTCTCTTTGTTGGACATATCTGTGCTAGTTGTGGATTCACTGTCAAACCGAACATTTTCATTCTTACTAAACTGATCTACATGTTTGAGAGCTAACCAATTTTCCTGTTGCAGCACAAGACAATTAGGAAAATCTATAGAATCCTATTATAGAGGGAAAAAGTTCTAAACAAAGGAGGTGAAACGAAAAAACAAAGAAGACTGTACCTGACTATGATTCAAAGAAAATATGGAGTTGATAGCATTGTTTGACGTAACTGTGGAGGATTCTTCCTCATTCAGAACACAATCACTCTTATTTAAGTGCAAGCATTCTTCAGCAGCTTCATTCACTTCCTTGACCATAAATGTACAGAATAAAGAGCACGAATAAGATTTTCAAAACCAGGTTAGAAGGAAAAAAGCAAGGAGAACATATGATATACAACATTTGTTATCAATATTGGTGGTTGTACAACTCAATTAGCATCAGCCTTTTGTGTTATCAGTGAACAAGAGTAAGAATAACATTTTCAAAACCAAATCAAAAGAAAGAAAGCAACGGGAAAATATGCCGTATGATATTTATGGTATTGGTAGTTGTAAAACTCACATTAGCTTTAATGTTTCTTTTACCAGTGAATAGGAGCACAGATAGGAAATAGTACATCGTTTTAGAACCCTCGTGTATACCAAAGTGGGGATAACTGCTACGGCATTAGAAAAATTACCATTGTCTGGAAGGAGGGATAAGGCTGGTTGGTTTGCTCCATAACTTTAACAGTTTCCAAATATATATAGAACAAATGAGAAACTTGGTACAAAATATAAATGGTAGAGGGGATTTAGAATTTAAAGTTACCCTGAATGAGTAACTTAAGCATCAATGGCTCTTCATTTTCGTCAAGCTCCCTCCAAGGCATGCTTTCTAGTCTTTACTGCTGGACAAGAATATTATTTTCGTTGTCCCTTTTAGTAACTTTACTCTGATTATTCTTTTTCATATGGGGTGCTGACATCCCTTCGAATATTTTTACTGAGTAGAATCCTATAGTTTCAAATATACGTGGATTTTTTCTCAAAGCAGCACATGAAATAGGTTGAAGAATAAGCAACCTTGCAAAATTAAGTTTCAGAGCCAAAAAGTAAGATCTTGAAATCAGACGTGGAAGCATCTAGAGAAAGACGTGAAAAAATAAAGGAAAAATAATTCCACTTCAGGCAACTAGAATTACTGGTGAAAAATCTTCTTAACATGAACTCGTAACAAGGAATCAAATATATATCTGGCAATTCATGAATGCCTTGGCATAAAATAAATTTATATTTAGGAATAAAGGCATTTAGACTTGACACATGAGTTACAGAATGGAGTTATTTTACTTTTCATCTTCTTCATAGAATATGACTTACCTCAGTGCTCTGTTGTTCATGAGAAGATCCAGCAGACACATTGTCTCTCTCCACAGACCAGCTATGCTCAATCCTTTCATCATCAATGTCTAATTTATCACTCTCAGTTAACTGCATTTCGTCTTCCACTGATTGCTCCTTAGCCTGGAGATTACAATACAGTAGTATTCATGTATACAATACCCCCAAAAATGAGAACCTATGAAGCACGGACACGGACACGGCGACACGGACACGACACGGACACGGACACGGACACGGCAAAACCCAAAAAAATAGGACACGACGACACGGCTAAGTTTTTTTAATATTATTATTATTATATATAGATTAATATTGAATTAAATTCCTATTACATTATCATATCAATAGTAAAACAGTAACTAAAAGCATACAATAGTAAAACAGTAAACAATCCTAGTCAACATTCAAATAAACCCACAACAGTTAAACAAGCTAGTTAAAACAGTAAACAAAATAACTATAACAAGCCTAGTTAAAACAGTAAGAAGAATCATCACCCTAAGTAACACACAACAGTAAGACATTAAACAAAAACTACTTTACTAACCAACACCCAACAGTGAACGGAACTACTGGCTGAAGTAACAAAGCAAACAGAGACCAATACACCGAACAATAACAAAGCAAGCAGAGACCAATACACCCAACAGTAACACACAACACTAATACATCCAACAGTAGCAAAGCAAACAGAAATTAATAAATTAAAAATAGCAGACTGTCAACAGTGAAATAAAAAAATAATTTGGTGGGGGCAGCTGAGCAATGGTGGGGGGCAGCCGAGCAACACAATGAAATAAAAAATAATTTTAAAATGGTCATTTGCGTTGGTGTGTGTGACTTTTGAGAGAGAGAGCGAGCGAGAACAGTGACCCGTCGTTGTCGTGCGGAGTGGAAAGCTCGTGGGGGTTGTCGTGCAAAGTGGAAAGTTATTGGCGTTGTGTGTGGTGAGAGAGAGAGAAAGAGATAAAAGAGGGAGAGTGAGAGAAAGGCAAAAACAGAGAGCAAAAGATGGAGAGGGAGAGAAAGCCAGGGAGGGGAAGAGATAAGAGAGAGAGAGAGATCGAGCGGCGAGCGAGACTGAGAGAGAGAGAGATCGGAGGCTGACCTTGGATGATCGACGACGACGAAGACGAAGCTGACGGCGATGATCGACGACGACGACGAGGACGAGAGAGCGAGCTGGCGGCTGTTCTTTGCAAGAGCCTTCGGGTAAGTTTGGGTTTGAGTTCTGACGATTGACAGCTAGGGTTAGGGTTTCAAGTTTGAGTTTGGGTTTCGGGTTTGGGTTTTGGGTTTGGGTTTCGGATCTTATTTTTGGGGTTCATTCTTAGCCGTGTCGGGAGAGAAATCGCGCGTCCGGTCCGTGTCTGCGGCGAGTCGAAGAGTTGACCCGTGTCGACGGCGTTGACCGCGTGTCCGACGCGTGTCGAACGCGTGTCGAACGCGTGTCCGCGTCCGACGCGCGTCGGAGACGGACTCGCCGGCGGTTTTGAAGAGTCGGTGCTTCATAG